>LR751417.1:15719-166057 GCA_902729485.2 Mus minutoides | reverse complement strand
CTGCTCACACGTGCCACGTGGACACTTGGGTTACTGCTTACATGTGCCACGCAGACACTGGGGTTTCTGCTCACATGTGTCACTAGGACACTGGGCTTTCTGCTCACACGTGCCACACCTGAGCATCTTTGTCGAGTCTGTCTTTTCCCACAAGGATCCTGAGAAACTGTATGCAGGTCCTCATTCTTGCTCTGAGTCANCAAAACTGGTCCAAGATGCTTTCTGGGCCTCATAGAGCTCTGGCTTATTGAAAGATTTTGCTCAACACTCCCAAGCAGTCTCAAGAACAAAACAAAACAAAACAAGACAAAACAAGAGAAAATGTGTCATTCATTGCTTGGCTACTCCCTGGTACCACCTCAGACCCGGATGTGTCAGGTGTCCATAGCAAGTAGAGGTGCTTCTGCACCAAAGGAGTAGGCTTTGCTGGGCACAGCAGGGCAGATGCAGCATGGCCTTGCCTGTCCTATGTCCTAGGAGAATATGAGGGGAAGCATGTTGCTTTCACAGCCATCCTAGCTGAACACATAGCCACAGCTTAGACGTTTGTGGTATCTCACCGTTAGCTATGCTCATACTAACTCAAAAGCAGTTGTTTGTTTCTGGTAGGTTTGTGTCACCTCCAAAAGTCCCGAGGTTGCTACCTTCTTCATTGGCACCAATGGGCCACTCAGAACGTACCAGAAGACAGCCACTACCAGCAACAAAATAAAATGCTCAGGAGAGAATGAGAAGGGGGTGCTCAGAGACAGTTGAGCAGAGCAGGGCAGAATAGCCAGGCAGTGGACGGACAGAAACCCTAGCACTTGGGAGAAAGAGGGCAAGAGGACTGTTCAAGTTTGAGGCCAGCTTAGACTATAGAGGAAGATCTGTTCTCATTAAAAACAAAACAAACAAACAATAACAGCAAAAGAAAACAAAAACAAAACAGGGCAGAACCAAGTGAAGCTCTCGATGCTGGCAGAGTAAAGGAACCCAAGGTATACTCCTAGTCCAGAGAAACGAGCTGCCCAAGCTTGCGGAGAAGCCTGTTAGGAACACGACCTAAAGAAGACATCACCAGCCCCACTATTTCCTAATCCTGTTATTTGTTTTGGGTTTTTCTCTCTCCCTTCCCCTCCCCCCAGCAAATTAAAGCTGGCCACAGAGAGCAGCGGTAGGAATGTGGGAAGCGGTTGCATTCCTAAGTCTCAGGTGCCAAGCTGCCATCTGGGTCACTCTAAATTACAAGCTACTGTTGTGTTCTGGAAACCTGAGTATCTGCCTTAGTTCTTCCTGCAGGCTCTCCAGGCCAGCGAGCTCAAGGCTGAGGCTGTCACCACACGGACATCCATCATTGTTACCACAGGCTGCAGGAGGGGCCTGGCCCTGCCCTTGGCCCTTGTGACTTTTTTTTTTTCTTAAAAAGGAAAGCAAAACAAAATCCTAGTATAGGTGGATACTATTAAAAACCTTCCCAGCTTGCTTCTCTGATGAGTCCACATCCTGTAGCAAAGGCTACACTCTTTAAGAGGCACCAGAACATGCTGGCTTGGGGTGTTTTTAGCTTCAGTTGTATCAGTGTGACTCTGGCAGTGCACTAAATCCTTGCACTTACTGGACACCAAGGTGTTTCCAGATTAGGTTGTAGTTGTGCATGAGAGAGAGAGAGAGAGAGAGAGAGAGAGAGACCACCCATGTGCATAGATAGTGTGTACATATGTGTACAGGTATGTGTATACATATGTATATGTGCATTTGCTTGGTTTTTGCCTGTGTAAATGTGTGTGACCACCCAGGTAGCTCACAATGACCTAATTCCAGTTCTAGGAAATCGATGCCCTCTTCTGACCTCTGTGGGCACTGACTTAGGTATACATACTCTCTGTCTCTGTCTCTGTCTCTGTCTCTGTCTCTCTCTCTCTCTCTCTCACTTAATCTTTTAAAAACATTATAGTGCAATAGCTGGCAGAGGTGAGTTACATATGGCCCTTTGACCTCCATCATCTAGCCCAGGCTCTCCCTGCCTTCACCAGAGGCTTTTTGGGGCCCCAGGAACATACAGCTTAGACCCTTCCGCAGCCTATCCCCTGCCTTTGGGTTTCACCTGGGGTACAGCCAGCAGAGGTGAGTAGCATCCTGTTCCTTGAGTTCCTTTGTCAGGCTCTACCAGCCTCCCAGAGATGTCCTGCTGGCATCAGAAACATCCAGCTAACACCAAGGTCAACCAGATGGCTAAAGAAGAGCATAAACTCAACAATCAACAAACGGCACCACCAGAGCCCAGCTATACTGCTACAGCAAACCCTGGATATCCTAACACAGCCAAAGCACAAGAAGATTACCTTAAATCCAATCTTATAAAGATGATATAGGTCTTTAAAGAGGAAATGAATAAAGCCCATAAAGAAATACAGGAATATACAATCAAACGGGTGAAGGAAATGAATAAAACTGTCCAAGAACTGAAAATGAAAATGGAAACAATAAATAAAGCACAAACTGAAGTAATCCTAGAGATGGAAAACCTAGGGAAGAGAACAGAAGCTCCATGCAAGCATCACCAACAGAGTGCAGGAGATAGAAGAGAGAATCTCAGGTGTAGAAGATACGATGGAAGAAACTGATACATCAGTCAAAGACAAGGCTAACACTTAAAAAGTTCCTGACACAAACATCTGAGAAATCTGAGACACTACAAAAAGAACAAGCCTAAAATTAATAGGAATCAAGGTAGGAGACAATCCCCAACTAAAAGGCCCAGAAAATGTTTTAAACAAAATCATAGAAGAAAATTTCCCCAACTTAAAGAAAGATATGCCTATATACATACAAGAAGGCATACAGAACACCAAATAGATTGGACCAGGAAGGAAAATCCTCCTGCCACATAATAATCAAAACACTAAATGTACATAATAAAGACTATTAAAAGTTGCAAGGTAATAAGGCCAAGTAGCATAGAAATGCAGACCTATCAGAATTACACCCAACTTCTCAACAGAGACTCTAAAAGCTAGAAAGGCCTAGGCAAATGTCTTGCTGACTCAAGGAGACCGCAGATGTTAGCTCAGACAACCAAGCTTTATTATTTCCTGCCATCTAATCCTCTTGGGTATGATTGTTTCTTTTTGTTCTAGAGTAGATGGCAGGAAATAATAAAACTCAGGGATTAAATCAATAAATTAGAAACAAATAGAATAATACAAAGAATCAATGAAACAAAAAACCAGTTCTACAGATTCAATTCAATTACCATCAAAATTCCAACACAATTCTTTACAGATCTTGAAAGAACAACTCTCAACTTTATATGGAAAGACAAAAATTTCAGGATAACTAAAACAATCCTGTACAATAAAACAACTTCTGGAGGTATCACTATCCCTGCCTTAAAGCTGTACTACAGAGCAATAGTAATAAAAACCACAGGGTATTGGCATAAAAACAGACAAATTGATTAATGAAATAGAATCGAAGACCCAGAAATAAACCCACACACCTGTGGACACTTGATTTTTGACAAAGAAGCCAAAACATTTCAATGGCAAAAAGAAAGCATCTTCAACAAATGGTGCTGGTCTAATTGAATGTCTGCATATAGGAGAATGCAAATAGATTCATATTTATTACCCTGAACAAACCTCAAGTCCAAGAGGATCAAAAACTTCGACATAAAATTGGGCACACTAACGTTAATAGAAGAGAAAATGGCAATATGCCTTGAGCATATTGACACAGGAAACAACTTCCTGAACAGAACATCTATAGCTCAGACACTAAGATCAACAATTAATAAATGGGATCTCATTAAACATAAAGACTTCTGCAAGGCTAATGACACAGTCAATAGGACAAAACAACAGCCCAAGAAGGGGAAAAGGTCTTCACCAATACTACATTCAACTGAGGAGTAGTAA
Organism: Mus minutoides; assembly: GCA_902729485.2. Classification (NCBI taxonomy): domain Eukaryota; kingdom Metazoa; phylum Chordata; class Mammalia; order Rodentia; family Muridae; genus Mus; species Mus minutoides. The sequence goes on along the minus strand of LR751417.1, from coordinate 162,158 downwards.
AGAACCCAAGAAATTAGACTCCAACAAACCAAATAACCCAATTTAAAAAATGGGGGACAGAGCTAAACAAAATTCTCAACGGAGAAATCTCTAATGGCAGAGATGCACTTAAAGAAATGTTCAACACCCTGAGTCATCAGAGAAATGCAAATCAAAATGACTCTGAGATTCCATCTTACATCTGTCAGAATGGCAAAGATCAAAAGCTCAGGTGATAGCACATGCTGTCAAGGATGTAGAGCAAGGGAACACTCCTCTATTGAAGTACAACCACTTTGGAAATCAATTTGGCCATTTCTCAGAGAATTGGGAATAGTTCTACCTCAAGACACAGCTATACCACTCCTAGGCATATACCCAAAATGGCACACTATACCACAAGATCACTTACTTGCCTAACTATGTCCATAGCAACTTTATTTATAATAGTCAGAAACTAGAAACAACTTAGATATCCATCAACTGAAGAATTAATAAAGAAAATGTGGTACATCCTCACAATGGAATACTATTCAGCTATTAAAAACAAAGACATCATAAAATTTTCAGGCAAATGGATTACCATTTCAAGATTACCTCCTGAGTGAAGTAAGCCAGACCCAGAAAGACATGCATGGCGTGTACCCACTCATAAGTGGACATGAAACTCAAGAAGAAGGAAGATCAAAGTGTGGATACTTCAATCCTTCTTAGAAGGGGGAACAAAATACCCATGGAAGGAGTTACAGAGACAAAGGGTGAAGCAGAGATTGAAGTAATGACTGCCCCACCTGGGGATCCATCCCATAAACAACCACCAAAACCAGACACTATTGTGGATGCCAACAAGAGCTTGCTGACAGGAGCCCGATATAGCTGTCTCTTGAGAGGCTCTGCCAGTGCCTGACAAATACAGAAGTGGATGCTCACAGTCATCCATTTGACAGAGCACAGGGTCCCCAAGAAAGAAGCTAGAAAAAGAACCCAAGGAGCTGAAGGGATTTGCAGCCCCGTAGGAGGAACAACTAACCAGTACCTCCAGAGCTCCCTGGGACTAAACTGCCAACCAAAGAAAACACATGGTGGGACTCATGGCTCTAGCTGCATATGTAGCAGAGGATGGCCTAGTCGGTCATCAATGGGAGGAGAGACCCTTGATCCTATGAAGGTTCTATGTCCCAGCATAGGGGAATACCAGAGCCAGAAAGCACGAGTGGGTGGGTTGGTGAGCCAGAAAGCACGAGTGGGTGGTTGGTTGGGGAGGGAGGAGGGATAGGGGGTTTTCGGAGGGGAAACCAGAAAAGGGGATAACATTTGAAATGTAAATAAAGTAAATATCTAATTTTAAAAAAGGAAAAAAAGATAACGGGGTGGGGGTGGGGATAAGAGGACATTAGCCATAAAGTACAGGATAACCATGCTACATTCCACAGACCCAAAGAAAATAAGTAAAAGGAGAATATGTGAATCTTACCCAGAAGCAGAAATAAAATAGACATCAGAGATGGATGGAGAGGGGAAACTGAGTCAGAGACGAGTTGAGGAGAGGAGTAGGGATGGGGGTTAGGTTGTGGAGGGGGGTACAGAAATAGGCTTGAAGAAAGAACAGAAATCGGGGTTGGGGGCATCTCTGGGACTAGCCTGAGACCTGGGACAGAGGAAGCTCCCAGTAGTCTATGGGGATGACCCTAGTTGAGACTCTTAGCAGTAGGGGATATGGAAATTGAAATGGCTACCTCCTATAGCCATGGGATATGGAGGAAGGGAACATCAATCCACCCACAAAACCTTGGACTCAAAATTTGTTCTGCCTACAAGATGTGCAGGGATAAAGATGGAGCAGAGCTTGAGGGAATGGCCCAACTTGAGACACCAACCCCTGACACTAGGAATGGCAGTCTGCTATGCTTGCAGACAGGAGCCTGGTATAACTGTCTCCTGAGAGGCTCCATCCAGCAGTGGATGGAAGCAGATGCTGAGACTTACAGCCAGACATCAAGTGGAGTTCTAGGAGTCTTATGGAAGTGTGGGGAATATGATCGAGAAGGCTAGAGGGGTCAGGGACAGCATAAGAAGACCTACAGAGTCAACTAACCTGGTCCCGGGGGGCTCACAGAGACTGAACCACCAACCAAAGAGCATGCAGGGGCGGGACCTGGGTCTCCTACACATTTGTAGCTGATGTGCAGCTTGGTCTTCATGGGGGTCCCCTAACAATTGGAGTGGGGGCTGTCTCTGACTCTGTTGCCTGCCACTGGATCCCCTCCTCTGGCTGGACTGACTGGTTAGGCCTCAATGTGAGAGGAAGTACTTAGTCCTGCTGAGACTAAAGTGGTTTCTCCTTCTCTGAGGAAAAGGGGAGCAGCTGGTAATAGGGGGAGAGACTTGAGAGGGGGACTGGGAGGAGAGAATGGAGGTTCCACTGGGATGTAAAGTGAGTAAATTAATTCATGAATAAAAAAAGTATGGTGCTATGTGAATACAAGCCTAGCTCTTGATAAAATGGCAGGTGCACTTCAGCCCTGTCCCCTCAGGGTCTCACAGTAGTCACATGGCCAATTTGACTTAAATTGTGTCAGTCCCTGTGACCCTCCTACTCACTGAGTCTACTTACCTCCTTAATTACTTACAGGTGTGCATTTGTTTAAGGAAAAAGGCAGCAGGCACAGTAGGGTGGTTTCACCCCTGTGGCTCATGATAAGAGAAGTGGAGGCAAGAGGATTATAGGTTCAAAACCAGGCTAGGTTGAGCAACATGAAGCCATATTTTTTAAAGGAGCATTTTTTTTAAAGACACTGGGTTTTTATTCTGTTATCAGGGTTTTAAAGTCTATACAGGAGCTGTTCACTTTTACCCATCTGAAACTTGTCTAGGTAGAAAATTGGATTACATTTTTTTCGTTTCTTTATTTTATTTTATTTTATTTTAGATGCAGGCCCTCATTATATAGTCCTGTCTGGCCTAGAACTCACTATGTAAACAAAACTGCCCTCAAACTCACAGAGATCTGCCTGCCTCTGCCTCCCTAGTACTAGGATTAAAGATGTATACACCAGGCCCAGCTGATTATACACTTGAAATTGATAATTTTTTCTCTGCCTTTCCAACCCAGGCATCTATTTTTCTAAATATTACTTTAATTAAAATCTTCAGGAAGTGAAAGGAATGAGCTGTGAAGTTCTAGTCCACTGAAAATTATATTAACAGTTGGTTCATTGTTAAATCAATACTTCTAGCAGTTGATTTGTTTATATATAGTCCATTATACAAAAAAAGAAGCCCCGACTCCCCATTTATGAGATCTATCAAAAGCATATATCTACTTTGGGTTTTTTTATTATTTAAAAATGTATAAGTGGGGGCTGGTGAGATGGCTCAGCAGGTAAGAGCACCCGACTGCTCTTCCGAAGGTGATAAGTTCAAATCCCAGCATCCACATGGTGGCTCACAACCATCCATAACGAGATCTGGCGCCCTCTTCTGGAGTGTCTGAAGACAGCTACAGTGTACTTACATATAATAAATAAAATAAATCTAAAAAAAATGTATAAGTGTATGCACGTGTGTTTGTAGGTATCTGTACACAAGCACCCAGGTGCCCACAAAGGCTAAACAAATGCACGAGGTTTTCTGAAACTGGAGTTACAGGTTGTTGTGAACCTCCCAGTGATGATACTATACTTTGGTTTTTCTAAACAGCAAAGTCTTCTTTGCCACTTAGCCATCGGTCCACCCTCACATATATTAGACTGCTGGGGAATTACTTTTGCTATCTGAGAGTATCATCCTTCTTTGCTTTGACCTAATATAATTTAAAACTGTCTATAATCAAGATAGAACAATTTGATATCCTATTTGTTTGTAAGTTTATTTGCTTTTTTTTGATAGAGTTTCACACAGCTTGGGCTGCTCTTGAACTGTAGCAGAAGATAAACGTGAAATTCCGATCCTCTGGACTGCTGGGATCGCAGGATTACGCTGACTGCAATGCCTGCAGCCTTTGGCTGGTTGGTGCTCGTACATCATGATGTGTTTGCTTTCAGGGTTCTGCCAGCTGTGAGACGTACAGGGCAATATTCCAATTTTTCTTGTTTGAAGACAATTTAAACAGTAACGAGGAATGTCCTGACAGACTTCAGTTACTTTGCAGTTAGGGTGTGTGGGTTTCCCTTCCTTTTAGAACTTGTTGTTGTTGTTGATGTTGTTGTTTGGTTAAGATATTTCCTTGCTCTGACACATCTGTGTCTCAGGTTGTGGTGGTGTCATAGTTTGTTCAGGTATAGTTGATGAAAATGCCAAATACAGCTTTTTACTTCCGATTTGAAGAATGGATTCAGCTGTTAAGTGGGAGGAGATGCAGCTTATTTGGCCTCACTCATCCTTCACATGTTTCAGGAATGGACTCAGACGCAATCTATGCAAATCCCATGTGTGCCAAGACTTAGAGAACTTACCTCCTTAGCTCTCCATCTGGCTTTTGATATCCACGCACATGGCTGCGTGGGGCTTTAATTCGTTTGTTTTCACTGTGGTTTGCTGATTCCGTGAATATGCTTTAACTTGCCCCCTTCCCTCTGATGACAGTTTAGTGCTTTTGCCTGGTAAGGGTGCTGTGGTAAATGGTCACTGCACACAGGCTATGTAAGCGGAGGCTGGCGTGCAGGCTCATAAATCCTCATGTTCACCTTTGCTGGATAGCCTCGGCAGTTCTGCAGTGAAGCTGCCTTCCGATCTTGTCCAAAAGTATCCCCCTCCGTCTTGCCTTCCCTAAAATGAACAAATCTCTAAGTTCCAATAGCTTGGCCCAAAGCAAGGCTCTAAATGTGACAGTCCTGGTTTATAGTGGGACTCAGGAAAGGCTGTGCTGCATGCACAGGCCTCCCTGCATCGGGGCAGATGGAACCTGTTGTGGCTTCTAAGTTCACCTTGGATGTCAATATCAAGCTTGACTGGGAGTTATAAGGACTTTTTAACTACAATAGCCTGGAGAACTAGAAGCAGAGAGATGGCTCAGCAAGTAGAGTTGCGTGCTGCTGAGCCGGACAACCTGAGTCTGAAGCCCGGAGCCCACAGTTGTCCTCTGATCTCCACAGAAGTGCTGTAGCACATGCACAGCGCACACACACACATGTGCACACACACACATGTGCACACACACACATGTGCACACACACACATGTGCACACACACACACACACACATTCACCACACAAGTGACATCAACACTGAGGATTGGTGCCTATCTAAGAGACGGGGGACACTGGCAGATGTGTCTGGGCTCCCACCCACAGCTCTGCCCCTCCTGAGAATGTTGTAGCAAACACTCAGCCAGGTCTGCCCTGAGAAGGGTTCTGTTCATGAATTCAGAGCAAGAGGCGGATGAGTCTCCTATTACCCTGTGGAATTCAAACACTTTCTTCTGATACATCTTTGGTTAATCTCTGGCCTTTTGTCCTGGCTCTGGTGACACTAGTCAGTGACCACCTCTCTGTGTCAATCAGTCACCTCTCTCACCATGGTAGTAATTTGTCTCTTTCCTGAGTCAAAGTTCCCTTTTATTTTTTATTTTTTATTTTTTTTACATAAGATTCAACTTTATTCAGCATCTATTTTTTTTAAAACTCAACTCAAGGTAACTTGCTTTACATTTTTGTTTCCACTAAAAAACATCCTGACATCCTTCTTATCCCTTTTCCTTAAAAATAGGGGATGGGCATGGCCCAGTTGTTCTCAAGACAGCCTGGCCACCATGCTCACTGTCTCTGCATATTCTCCTTACCTGTCCACTGGGGGTAGAAGACATTAACACTGGTGGACAGAGAGACACTCATCCTCGATGTGCAGCTTAATGGCTGTTACAAGTATGCTTTTCTAGGGAGCCAATGCCCACTGAGGCAGAGAGCTGCCAGTGTCCTTAGTACACAGGCCCCTGCCCCAAGTAACCACCGCTGTGATTCCTGTCCTCAGATCAGCTGCTCTTGAGGTGAGGTAAATGGAAACCTGTGCTTTGGTTTGCACTCTCCTCTGTCCTCTGTCCTTCTGTCCAGTGTCCTCTGTCCCACTGTTTGATACCTCTGTCCACATTCTGTGGAGGTGAGCAGGCTTCTTGTTGCCAATGAATGTCCCATTTATAAGACAAGGATGTCTGGCTGGCAATGGTTGACTTTACAGATGGCACAGATGCCATATGTGGTCAGTAGAAACGACTTCCCCAATCTTTACCTGTCTATAAAGAGTTCTGGGACATATTGATTAGGTTGTTGTTTGTATTTCAGGTGTTCCTGTGTCCAAATCCTCTGGCAGGATTGTTCTGTGGATATCCTCTCTAGTTTCATTACTTATTCTTTTGATTGTTTCTTTTAATAAACAGGGACTCTTAATTCCAACAAATTCAATCCAATTATTTTCAAATGTTTGTGGGCCAGCCTTGCTTGTGCTCTAAGAAATCTTTGGATACTCCAAGGGACCTGTTTCAACTTATCTTTCTGTACAATGAACTATCTCAGAATACAGGTACTTTTTTAAAAAGTTGTGTTTGTGTGTGTCTGTGTATGTCTGTATGTGTCTGTGTGTCTGTATGTGTCTCTGTGTTGCATATGTGTTTATGCATGTGTCTGTGTGTTGTGTGTATATTGTGTATATGTGCATGTTTCTGACTGTGCCTGTGTATATGGATGTGTCTGTGTTGTCTATGTGTATGTATGTGTTTCTGTGTTATGTGTGTCTGTATATGTGTATGTGTTCTCTCTCTCTCTCTCTCTCTCTCTCTCTCTGTGTGTGTGTGTGTGCATGTGTGTCTGGAGCAGAGTTTGACCTTGAGTATCTTCCTCCATCTCACTTCATTTCACTTTCTGAGGCAGAGTCTCTCGTCTGCCTGGAACTTGGTGATTTGGCTTCTTGACCAATGAACTCTGGTGGCGAGAATGCAGGCACTGACCGCCATACCTGGCTTTTTGCATGGTTTCTGGGGATCTGAACTCAGGCCCTTGTGCCTGTGTGGAGGGCACTTTATATCATCAGTAGTCGCTCATCACGCCTCACTGTGCCTGTGGACAGGGCTTTGTGCATCTGGGATCTCCCAGACAATTACAGCTGGATGGATGGTGCTGGAACATTGTGGCACCAGAGCACCAAGGACAGTCCAGGCACCTTTCAGGGTTCCTATTCTTTCCACATAAGCTAACTGAGCCTTCTAGAAGCCTCATGTTTCTACAGTCACACTAGCACCGGATGGCCAGTTATGCCTGCAACACTCTAACACACACAGATTCAGAGGAAAACACAGGACTCCCGCTGACAGGCAAAGGCAGAGCCGCACTGTAAAAGAACACTGCAATTTCAATTGGGACGGACTGACTCGCTAGTATGTTAGGTTTCTGCTTATATTCGTCTTTCGATATTTTTCTTATCATATTTTAGTTTCCAGTGTAGGGATTTTCAACATATTTTGTTGTCTTTATTCCTGAGTATTTAATGGCCTAATATTTTTACTTCATTCTAAAATCTTTATTTGCATGCCTTTAATCTCAGCACTCAGGAGGCAGAGGCCAATGGATCTCTGAACTTGAGGCCAGCGTGGTCTACAGTTCACAATAGCCTGTCACTCCAGCTTCAAGGGCTGTGATGCCTTCTTCTGGATGCTTTGGGCTCCTGCATACATGTACAAACACACACACACACACACACACACACACACACACACACAGAGGGGTCAAGGGCAAGGGAGAGAGGGAGAGAGAGGGAAGGAGGGAGGAGGAGAGAGGGAAAGAGAGACAGAATAAATCTTTTTAAAAATGATGAATGTCGCCGGGCGTGGTGGTGCACGCCTTTAATCCTAGCACTCGGGAGGCATAGGCAGGTGGATTTCTGAGTTCGAGTCCAGCCTGGTCTACAAAGCGAGTTCCAGGACAGCCAGGGTTATACAGAGAAACCCTGTCTCGAAAAACAAAAAAACAACAAAAAAAAAGATGAACGTCAAATTGTTTTTTACGTGTGGTTGAATTTTCTACACCTCACTTTCCAGCGCAGTGTCTGAGCACACATGTGTGAACACAGACCAGTTTTGTACCTGACAGTAGGCAAACAGCTAACAGGTAGAACCGAAACTTTACCGAGGCAGCACATTCCCTGCCTTGTTCTGTTCCTCTGATCCACAGCCACCTGTGAACTTGCAGCTGATTGTGTTACCCTCTGGGATCTTCCTGCCCCCGCCCTGGAGCCTCTGTTCCTCAGTCCAAGCTTAGTCACAGTGATTCCACCCCCCCCCCCAATTAAGGACCCTAGATTGCAGGCTTCACATCTGAACTCCACAGTCCATCTGCCACTGTTTATCCAGGGTCACTACGGGAAAGGTGGAAATGTGTAGTTGGGACCCCAGAATGAGCAACTTTCTCTGTGGTCTCAGCCATAGCTCTCTTCTCAGGAAGCCCACAACTCTCATGGTCTCAAGGGACTCTTTTCCTAATAGTTCAGATGCTTGAAAGGTTGAAAGGACCTAGCAAGACATCCTGATGTGGGTGGGTACCCTCACCAGTTCCATGGAGAATCCTGTTGTTCAGCCTGAATCCAAGAGTAAATCATTAGTCATGTTCCAGAATCCTCTGTATTGAATTCTTTCAATTCAGTCATTAACACTGAAGGTGCAAGAACATGCCCAGTGTTGCCATCCCTGGTGAGCACACACTGAACCTTCCAGAGGATTCTCCCCATTCCTCACCCCTTAGTCACCAGTGCTGCCCAGCCTCCTCTTCCCTTTTCCCCTTATCATGTTTACAGGAAAACCATCCGGTCCATTCTCTCACTCTGCCTCCTCCCCTCCCTCCTCCCCACTTCTCTCACTCTGCCTCCTCCCCTCCCTCCTCCCCACTTCTCTCACTGCTCCTCCTCCCCTCCCTCCTCCCCCCTTCTCTCGCCCCTCCTCCAAGTTTTCAAAATAAGCTGTGGATGAAACCAGATTTTTTTTTTTCACAATAAAAATATAAAACACACAGAAAGCTTGGGGCAGGAAAGATGTTACATTGGTAAAATGCTTCCCTCGTGTTCTGTGGGACCTGGGTTCAATTCCCAGACACACACTAAATCCCAGCACCGGGGAGTGGGGGGTGGGATGGGGGTGGGGGTTGGAGGGTGGTAGATTTCTGGTGCTTGCTAGTCAGCCAGCCTACTTGGTGAGCTCCCGGTTGCAGGAAAATATCCTGAGTCAAAGGAGGAAGGCTCTTGAGGACCCACAGCTAAGATTAAGCCCTTGCCCCCACAAACGCAAACAGGTGCACATGTGTGCATACACGGGTGAACACACATACGTGCACATAGTCCTGCAGATAGATGACGTGTGCAAGGCAAGAAGGTATTTCAGTTCAACAAGATTCAGCAGTGATTGTTGGTGCAAATTTGAGGAGCCCAACCCTGAGTAGTGTATTTTAGGCATATTTAGGCACAGGGCAGTTGGGGAAAACTTCCCTGATGATAACTCAATCCTGTGTGCACAATAAAACACAACCCTTATATAAATAAATACATACATAAATCTTCTTAGGGAATAAAGTAATATAAACACAGGTCAGATGGGACTATGAAATGTTGTAAAATCCACAAAGATAGATTCTATATACTGAGGAAAAACAACTTTACAATTCGATTCTCAGGGAAGGTGCAGTGCAGGAAAAGTCTCTGGCCACACAGATAATGCAAAGGTCACCATGCTAATTAATACACGTGTCCTCTGCCAGCATGCTGGGTAGATAACAGGTTGGGCATTCCTTCCCTTGAAGGAACCATCCTGTGTGCTTAACGCTCCAGGCTTCTCTCATGATTATCTGTGAGCACAAAGAGCGCCACACCTCCTACACACACGCACACGCACACATGCAAACACACAGGGAGACGCACAGACAAGCATAAGTGTACATACATACAAGCACATGCACACAGGTTCAGGGACACATGTACACGCACACACTATTCTTTTAAAACAGGAAACATTCAGCACCTAACCAGTTTGAGCTCAACAAATGGTACAACGGGCCTTCCATGGTTCACAATCCTCACTGCGACACCTATTACACCTTGATCCAAGATCCATTTGCTCACTCTCTGCCAGTTACATTGCCTGCCCATGACTCCTTCATAACAGGCAGGAGCCACCATGCCTGGCTAACTTGTTTCCTGATGTTTCCATTAAACTGCGGCCACGCCTCCTGCCTGCTAGCCTCTGTAAGTGATGGGGATTCTTCTCTTTTAGAGAAAGAATATAACGCATCCGACTCATCCACAGCATCAGGGGCTTGGGGCTGCATCGAGCCCAAGAGGCTCTGAGATGAGACATCACAGAACAGTGTCTTCACTCCTCCTCCTCCTGGTGAGGATTCCTCCCCTGAGTCGATAGTTTGGTGAGCTTAAGGCAAGTGTGGCATGAGGGTGAGATGTTTCCTGAACCCACACTACACGAACCCCTGTAATGGCAGGTTTCCAAACCTTGCTCCGACACTTTCCAGCTGTGGGACCTTAGTGGTTGTGGAGCAAACTCATCCATTTGTTTCAGATCTCAGTTCACATCTGTAAAATGGGAATCATAATGGCTTCCTCCCACTGCGCTGACATGAAATCACATGAGGCCAGTGAGCCTTAGGAAGCTCTTTGTAAGCAGGGGAGGGGAATTTGGGTTATCTCCCTCCGTGTGACCCAGCAGCCATCCTGAGGGACTGTCCCGGTCCAGGGGAATTCCAGCATTCTGTCCTGTCCAACTGGAGAAACAGGTTACTTAACTGATAGAGGTTGGCCTGGTCACTTGGCTGTGACCCCCCAGCTGCCAGATCTCCAGTGATATTTAAATGGAGCCGGGGCGGAGACATTTTTCTCAGCTTTCAGGTGCAGTTCCCGGCCACTGGTGACTGCTGTGTCATGACAAACACTGGATTATGCTGAGTAGTTGCTGCTAGGTTTGCAAACAGGCCCAGCTAAGTTTGTACAACCATTCACAAGGAAAAGTTCCTAAAGACCCCAAAGTCCAGGTTTCTAAAGGCAAGAAATGGAAGGCAGTCTAAAATATCTTTGGGACAGCCACAGGTTCAAAGGGCTGGGCTGGAGACGGTTCAGTGGGTAAAATGCTGGCTTTATAAACATGAAGCCACACGTCAGTTCTCAGGTCCCACTTCTGGAGCTCGGTGTGGTGGCACAGTGGCCTGAGCCCATAGCCCCAGCACTGGGGAGGTGGAGGCACGAGGATCTCTAGAGTTTGCCAGCTAGCCAGGCTATCTGAACTAGCAAGCTCCAGACTCAAGGGCCTATCCCAGAAAAACAGGATGGGAAACTCATGAGTAACAGCTGAAATTGATGCCTGACCTTCTCTCTGTCTCTGTCTCTGTCTCTGTCTCTTACACACACACACACACACACACACATATCACAAACACATTCACACTGACATAAACACACTCACACTTACAGAATGAGCTCAAGGGGCTGGCTCAGCAGTTAAGAACATATTTTGCTTTTCCTTAGGACCTGAGTTTGGTATCCAGCACCCATGTTGGGCAGCTCACAGCCACAGTAACTCCAGCTTTAGGGGCTTTGACACCCTCTTCTCACCTCCTTGGGCACTGCACTCACAGGCGCAGACCCACATACAAATACACATTACATACACACAATTCAAAATAACAAAACTTTTCCTAGAAGAGGAAGGCTCTCTCTCTCTCTCTCTCTCTCTCTCTCTCTCTCTCTCTCTCTCCTATCTCTGCATGTTCACACCCCTTTCTCTCTTCCCTCTACCCCCCTGCTCCCTTTCCCCATGGCAACTTCCTTGGCCTTGGTCCTTGGGGCCAGTAAACCTGCCTGCCCCCCCCAGTGCAGCTTCCCAATAAACCTGCCTTTACTATAAGAAGAGAAGGAAGAAGATGAGGGGAGGAGGGGGGTGGGGAGAAGGAAGAAGAGGAAGTCAGCAAAATATCACTGTAGTTATAGCCAATTAAATTACATGGAGGCTAAGAAGTACCAGGTCTGGGCATCTGCAGCTGGAGGCCAGGAAAGCCAGTGGTGTTGTCCTAATGAAACTGAGAGGCCCAAGAAACACTGAAGAAAATGCTTTGAATTCTGCTCTGAGCCAAAGACTTAGGAACTGGGGGGTGGACCCTGTTCAAGCTGAAAGACCTGAGATCCAGGTGCAGCAATGACCAAGGGCAGGAGATGGGTGTGCCAGCTCATGTGGAAGCAATCCTTTTACCTTTTGTTGTTTGCTTGCTTAAAAAAAAAAAATGTGCATTGCGTGAGTGTCTTTCCTGCATGTATGTCAGTGTACCATGTGCTTGCAATGTCCATGGATGCCAGAAGAGGGCGCGGAATAATAGCATTATAGATGGTCATGAACCGCCATGTCAGTGCTAAAAACCAAACGCAGGTCCTCTGCCCGAAGAACAAATGCTCTTAACCTCTGAGCCATTTCTCCTGTTCCTGCTTTTGTTGTTTTAAGGGTGTGTGTGTGTGTGTGTGTGTGTGTGTGTGTGTGTGTGTACATGCCCATACCTGGAGGTACCCTCAGAGGCTAGAAGATGGTCTCAGATGCCCTAGATGGGGAGTTACAGGTGGATGTGAGCTACTCTACTTGAGTGTTGGGAAATGAGCTTGGGTTCTCTGCAAGAGCAGCAAGCACTCTTAACCTCTGAGCTATCTCTTCGGAGAGTTATCTTTGGTCTCATGAAGCCCAGGATGGGTCCAACTTACTAAATAATCAAGGATGACCTGGAACTTCTAATCCTTTTGTTCTACCTACATAAGTGCTAAAGTTTCAGGTGCACAGCCCCACACCTGGTTTATGCAGTGTTGGTGATTAAACCTCAGCAAGAGCTCTACCACCTGCGCTGTCCCCAGCCTCTTTCACCATTTCTATTCTAACCAGACCGTCGATGGATTAATTGCACCCGTACTGCTTAAGTTGATCTCAGCTCACTTTCTCCCATTCCAATGCTATTCTCTTCGACCACACCCTTCCAATACACATGCATCGGGTTGCTCCTCAACTGCTTTGCCAGTTGCCTTACAGTTTATTTTTATATTGTTCTGATAAAATACTCTGACAAAAGCAACCAAAGCGAGGAGAGGTTTAAATCAGCTCACAACGCCAGGATTCGGTCCATCGTGAGGGAACGGCAAGGCAGCAGGAACCGGAAGCAGCAGGAACCGGAAGCAGCGTGTCTTCTCAGGAAGCAGAGGGCAACAAAAGCCTGCTGCTCCCCACCCCCTTTCTCTATTTGTAGAGCCCTGAGTCCCGCTAGGTTCCATCCACAGTGGGTGGGTCTTCCCACCTCATTTAACACAAGATAATTCCCCACAGGCATGCCCAGAAGCCCACCTCTCCAAGCGTTTCTAGACTGTGTCTGGTGACAGCCCTAAGCATCGCACCAGCTCTCTGGACATCCCTTCATCCAGACAAGTGCACGCAGGAAATTAATTCTCAGTCTGAGATACCTGCCTTTCTACATATTGTCTGCAATGAGGTCAGCATCAGTGAAGGTGGCAGAAGTAACGAAATGGATCTAAATTAATGTCTCAACTCTCCCTTTCTTGCCCATTGATGAGCACACCATGACCCCTCTGAGGGTACCCATCTCTCATTACAGGCAGCCACACCTCAGTGCAGGAGTGTCAGATGCTGGGTGTCATCAGACATGGAGGACTAATGCCCACACCCCAACACTTCTAATGCCACAGAAGCCCCTGGTGACTTAGTGCAGTGCCCATGTGTGCACTGAGCTAGCCCATGCCTATGTGTGCTCTGAGCTAGCCCATCTTCCTAAATTAAGCACTCCATGGAGATGACAGATTGGTGGCCAGTGAGCTGTCTACCATGCACTGTTTCCTGTGACGGGCTAGAACTTAGAGCCTTTAACTCCTGCCATCTCCTGGAGTCTTCACAGTGACTCTTTGCTGCTTAGAACAGTGGTCCCCATTTTGCAGGTAAGTGAACTGACAAAAGAAAGGTTCAGAGCGTTTTCCCGGCCATTGGTGCAGAACTGTGGTCTTATTTCAGGCTCCCATCCACCGTTTGGACCATGCTACAGAGGTCTTCAAGGGCTCATTTCCCTGAGTCTCAGGCAGTCTTTCAACATAGGACCATTTTGACCTTCATGATTTGTGAACGGCTCTGTCTGAAGAAACTTAGTCCTAAAGCAGGCCTAATCATCTAAGAAGGTATTTGATGGGTACATCCATCCCCCTGTGGAGGAGCCTGGAGGGACAGGGTGGGAACATGAGGGGTGACCATGATGATGTGTTGCTTCAGCCTACAGGGAGCTTATTGCAAAAGGTCAAAGGTTACTTGGCCAACTGACCAATGGGCTGGGAATGTCCCACTTCCTGGGAAATGAATGAACAATTCAGGGGCCTCTTTGGTCCTTTTTACTTCTTAACCTTTAAGCCTTAAATCTAAAGCAAACCGTAAACAAGGGAGGCTCTCTACAGCTCCCTTGGCCATCGGGTCTGATTAATTTTTATTTGCACAAGATGCCAAAAACTTCCCCAGACTCACGACAATTTGTTTTGTAGGAAACCGAAAAGAGGGGAAACTCAAATGTTTTTATGTCTTTCATTTTAACGTTTCGAATCCAAAGTAAACAAGAGACCTCTGTCCTTTGTGCCGGACACTGGCAGACACAGGGCTCCTGTTCCAGCTTTCAGCATAACTGGCCATCTCAGCCCGGGCTCACACTGAGGCGCCTGTGTGCAGGAGTGAGGTGGCTTTAGCAGCCTCAATCCCTGCCCTGCTGGGACAGTAGTGCCAACAGCTGACACCCGAGCTTAGCTTGCCCCAAGCTCAGGACCCTCTGTAAGTCTACAAAAGAAGAAACCCTCTCCCCTGCCCTTCCCTGAACCCCAAACTCACCCATGACCCTCAACACCCTTCCTTCTGGAACAAAAATTCTTGCAAAAGCAAGAGATGCTTGCCACAAAAAAAATTAAACAAGGAAAATCAAAATGAAGAATTCAGTCATTCAATCTGTTCACATTTTTGGTATATGTATAACCTTGTATTCGTCTGTGGACATACATAAACACACTTACCGGGAAAGAGACAGAATGTGACCACAAAATACATTTTTCAGACGTGTATCATAAATAGTCACTGAGATTATTTCTTTTATATTAGGGGATGAAATGTAAAGTTATGGTTGGGCATGGCCATGTACACATATAACCCTCTCACTTGGGAAGCAGAGGACAGAGGACAATGAGTTTGAGGCAAGCCTGGGTTACAATGTGAGTTCAAGGCCAGCCTGGGCCACAGAGTGAAGCCTTTCCCTCTAACCCCCACAAGAAAAGTAAAGATTCTGGGGTAAATGAGGATAAACATATTTTAAGAACTTCAAAGAGCCTTTTATTACTGATAAAATAATCTGTATTTTTATAGTGATTAAGACACATATCTAAATGCAGATTTAGGGAAACAAGGACAACAGATCATAGTCTTTTTCATATTCTCCAGGATGTGTATCTCTACTACTGCTGTGATAAAATACCCTGACAAAAGTGACTTAAGAAAGAAAGGTTCACTGTAACTCACAGTTCAAGGCAGTCCATCTTGGCAACCAAATCAAGGCATTAGGAGCAGCTGGTCACATGACATTAGCAATCAGGAGAAAAGAGCAACAAATGCATGCATGCTGGTGCTCAGCTCACTTTCTCTACTCTTAAACAATGCAGGATTCCCTGCGTAGGGAATGGTGCCACCCAAAGTGGACGGGTCATCATCTCAATGTAATCAAGGCAGTCCCCTACAGACAAGCCCAGAGGCTAACCTGATTTAGACAATACCTCATTCAAGCTCCCTTTCCAGGTAATTCTACCTCTGTCATGCTGATAATTAAGACTAATTACCACAAGGTGCATGACCCAAAGAATTAATAATTTCTATGAATCTGGACCACTGTTGGAATATTAATTGGGAAAAGTTTTCTGTAGGGAAAAATAACTGTAGCCAAATTATAAAGTTAAAGCAGTATAAAACAGTAGAAGTTTAGGGTGAATTAGGAAAAAAAAGCAAATATAAACTATAAAGGGAGGTGACTGTGATGAAGATATTATTTTGAATCATCAGGGAAAGGAAAGCAGAAGGTAGATTCAGCAAAAGGGTTTCATCAACAAATCAAATTATTTGGAAAACATAGTGTAATAGTGGCTAAGTCAGCATCCTTACTGGCCTCTACCACACCTCTCCTAGTTTTTAATAAAATAAAAAACCATTAACTGAGAACTTGTCTAGTAATAATCCAAATTTAGTTTTGGATTTTATTTGATTATTTGTTTGTTTGTCTCTGAGTGTGGTCTACATGTTCAGATGCATGTGGACAGGGGAGGTCAGCAGAAAATTCTCCTGTCACCATGGGGTCTTAGAAATTAAACTCAGGAGGACGAACCAAGTAGCAAACACCTTTACTCAATGGATCATGAGCACTTCTCTTGAATCTTCTAAAAAGTCTCCAAAGAAATGTGCTTTTGTTTATAGAACAGAACGGTTTGAGTTGTGTATATTAAATTAGTGGAATTGGGTTGTTGAACTTCATGGTATCTTTACCATTTCCATCCCTTTGTGGGGTCACTGGTGGTGAGGAGTACTGGAGTCTGTCCCTCGTTTACTGCTGTGTGTAAGCCACACTGAGAATTAGGACTTTGAAACTGACATTTTTACGGTTTCTCACAGCTCTGCAGTCTGCAGGCTCAAAGCCCAATTCCACGGGAAGGCTGAGTTCAGGAGTCGGGGGCTTGTTTCTGACCCCCATGCTCTCATGCTCTGCTAGACAAAGTCCAACATGGTGGCTCTAATATGGCTGTTCAAAGAAAGTCACATGGGCAGACCCAACTTCCTGTGGGAGGAGATTGAGGAGGGCACAGGAAACAGGAAGTGTTCTTCAGTCCGGCACAAGACACCAGGAAGAATGGCTTAGGGTGCCACTATGGCACTTCTATTTCTAGCAGTTTTAACCAAACCAATCTTGCTTAAAGGTTGCTTTCTAGGGCTGGAAATTCAGCTCAGTACTACAAAGGAAAGGGGGTGTTATTTTCTGGTTTGCTGCCATTTTTCTTCGTAATTCTCATACCCACCCCCAGATGACTTTATGTGATACCTGCTTTTGCCTGTTATTATTTTCACTAGGTATATTTCTTTAAATCCTGCGTTCAGATTTTTCACATTTAAAAGAGAGCTGGAGCCTGCAAGATGGTTCAGCAATTAGAAGTGTTTGCTGAAAAAGTCTGAGGACCTGACCTTGATCCCCTGAGCCCCACAAAAAAGTGGGAGGACAGAGGTAGCTTCACAAAGTTGGCCTCTGACCTCCACAGCTGCACATGCGCACACACACAAACACAATAATATTAAGCTACTTTTAGAGAAGAAGACCTAGGGACTGGGGATGTAGCTCAGTTGTTAGAGTCCTTGCCTACCATACATGAGGTCCTAGATTTAATCCCAGCACCACAGCCTCTGGGCTCTCCTGAAACTCATAGGAGTCACATGTCCTGGAGAATACAGGTGTGTGCCACTACACATGGCTTATCGTGTGTTTTCTTTTGAGAGTTTTCTTCAGTGCCTCAGACATTAAGGGCACTTAACCATTTCACACAGAAAAGAAGGCAGGAGTAGGCTGGGAGGTGGCTCAGTGGGTAAAATGCTCACTGGAAAAGCGTGGCAACCTGATTTTGATCTCCAGCACCATAGAAAGTCAGGCACGGTGGCATCTGCCCGATGTAATTCCAGCACTGGGAAGATGGAGACAGAGGATGCCTGGAGTTTACTGACCAGTTAGTCTACTGAGATTGATAAGGTTAATGGGAGACCTTGGAAAAAAAAAATTGAAGAAGACACCAAGGTGGCCTCCACGTGTATGCAAACATGTGTGGTACCTTCCACACAAGTACATCAAAACACAGAGAGACAGAGACAAAGACAGAGAGAGACAGAGAGAGACAGAGAGACAGAGACAGAGAGAGACAGAGAGACAGAAAGACAGAGAGACAGAAAGAGACAGACAGAGAGAGACAGAGACAAGAGAAGAAGATGAGGGATGGCTCAGCAGTAATTCAATGCCCAGTGCAGGATGGACAACTCTCAGAGTCTCCTTGTTGTAAAAATGTAATGTAAAAAAAAAACAACAAAAAAACAACAATAACAACAACAACAAAATACTAGGCTCCCCTCCCATTTCACAGGCACCTTGCTGAGACATTGTGAGTGAGTCCTTAGCTAACAGGGTGAGTCCTTAGCAGCTCTCACCTGGGAAGATGATTATACATCAAAAGGGGTGTCAGAGGCCACACTTTCTGCTCTCCATTGTTTCCTGCCTCCAGCCTGGGAATCCAAGATCCTGGCTGTGAAATGTCCCCATTCTCAGGAAGCTGTAAGGATAGAGACTCCCTTTTCTGCTACACAGGCTCTGATTTCTTTCCTCAGAGACCCTGCCATGCTGTCTGTCTTAGTGATAGGGCCTGGACCCATAGTGTTAATAATTCTTCTAATGAACTCCATACACCCCAGTAATCCAGCTCAGTACCCCTTTGAGCCCATCCTTCATCCCAAATCTGGCAGTCTCCTCCTCATGGTAACAAAATGGATGCTGAAACTCCATCTGCCTCATCCAGAGTCAGGGACGGAGGAAAGGCTGTCTCAGGACTCTATCAAAAGGGAGAATTTCTTCCTCAGAGGCTTCCCAAGACTCCCTGACACTTCACTGGCCAGGCTTGATCATGTGCCCACCCCTAAGCCAATCCTGTGCAGTGACCCAGGGACTGTCCTGTTTCACCCTGTGGACCCAGGCTTGCTGCCAATCTTGTGGGAAAGGAAGGAACCTGTCCGTGCTACTGACAACAGCAGCGGGCATTACAAACGTTAAAAATGTGAGTTGGGTCAACACCAGGTTCACACCCATCTTTATCCATCAACGCTGGCTCTTGCTTCTCCCTCCCCCCCCCGCCCCCGCCTTGCTCAGTCTGTTTGGTTGACTTGGCTGGGGTATTTTCTGCGGAATATTTTTCAGTCGGGGTGGTACACAGGTGTTTGACATTTTTATAGTTTCTTATCTGAACTATCTTGATAAGAAACCGAGTTTCGTATCTCAACCATTTCCTCTCAGAATTCCATGGCAGTGGCTTTGTGGTCTTTGGCATTATCTGACAAACTTCAATATGACAAGGTTCATTTGGAAGCACCCTGACTCCTTTCCTCATGGTCTCCCACAGAGCAGAAGGGCTTGCCCAAAGTCAGGTTCCTGGGAAACAACAGGCTCTCAGCGAAAGCTGTATTACAAACAGGAGCAGACACAGTGAAGAAGCCATTGCCTGCACAGACTCCTACCACAGGGACTCCAAACATCCCTGGGCTCCAGCAGTATGCCTGTCATCATCAATTAGAAGACTGCCAAGCCTTCTCTCCAGCTGACCTGATCCCACTGGTGTCTGATGTGCTGGTGGGACCTCTCCTCTCTCAGCTTTGGTTAGTGCCACAGGCTCCCCACATGCTCCTCATGCAGTTTGAAAGTTGACCATGAGGACATACTTGCCTGTCAGTATAGATATGTCCTGATATTTGAAGTCTCTTTGAGCAAAGTCTCCATCTCCATGGAGATGTGAGATATATCTCCTCCCTCCTTCCTGCTACCCCTGGTTTGGGACAGAAGACCAGGGTCTCCTCTGGCACCCTCTGCTGTCTTCCTGAGCATCCTGTTAAAAATATTTTGACTGTTGTTGTCTGTCTTATCTGTCCTGTTTTTCATTTCCCCTTTCCTTTGACCTTAGGGAGAATTTATTGAGTTCATCGGGTAGGGATGAGCAAGTCCCATTTGCCTTGATTTTTCTTTCCTTTATATTTAGGTCTGAGTGTGTGTGTGTGTGTGTGTGTGTGTGTGTGTGTGCCCATGCACATAACTGTGTAAGGCAACCACAGGACAACCTTGGTTCCTGAGGTGCTGTTCATCTTGATTACTGAGGCAGCAGTGTCTCTCATTGGCTTGGAACTTGACAAGTAGACTACACTGGAGAGTCCCAGGGACCCAGTTCTCTCTTTCTCCACTGTGCTAGAGTTACAGGTGCATGTATGTGTGATCTAGAGATGGATTCTAGGTCTTCAAACTTCCATAGCAAGTGCTCCGATGACTGAGCCACCTCTCCTGCCTTCTCTCTCCTTCCTATCCTACCATCTTACTTCTGAGCACCACTGTTTCCGTCAGCATCCTGAGCTGAACCTGCTTAAGGGTTTCCAGGTCGTAGATTTGGGACTTTCCCATAGGAATGGCTAAGAATTCTAGAGGCCATCTTTCCACTCTCCAGAAAAGTGTAACAATGTACTCAAGACTACTAGGACACAGCAGCAAAGAGAATGGACCCATAACCGGATACTCAGCTGAGCTACTCTCCTGCCTCTGAGCATGTTGGGATTTGGGGAAGGGACTGCCACATGATGTGCTGAGTCCAGTGTAGGTTTGTCTGTGTTGTATCCAGGGCCTTAAGATGTTCCCAAGATGAGTTAGATGACAATGCCCCTGCAGTGACAACTGGTGGTGTTTCAAGGTCCACGAGCATCAAAACCAGTGCTTTGACCAGCGTGTGCCACCTACAGGTTCATTGACACCAAGCTTCCACCCCAGGCTTTGGGGACATTATAGTCTAGGATGGAAGGATTTGGGATAATTCATATGTCCAGTGTCCACATCTGAGGTCAGCCGGTGCACCAGGCAGGGGTTGGAAGCAGGAGTCACATCAGTGCTGAACAGCACCAGCCACGAAAGCCACCCAGGTGCCTAAAGGCAGAGCTCTACCCAGCAAGGAAGACTCAAAAGGAGCCCAGCATACATGCCCTTCTATGTCCTCCCCTAGAGCAGGGGACACACTGACAGCTGGGCCTCCGTGGGGCTGAAGCTTAGACCATCCACCCCTCTGCATCCATTTCTCTCCCTAAATCCCTTGTCATGGTAGAATCTCCTCATTCTGCCAAAACTCAATTACCAGAGTCTTCCAAACGGGTCCCCTATGACCAATGACCTCTGACCTTTACCATCTGGCAGGTCCCTCTCTTTCCCCCTCTCCCCCCTTGCCATGTGTGTTGCTTCCTAAGCGAAGGTCCTGTACGTGCTGAAGCCAATAGGCCTCTGGCTCTGAGACTGGCTTATGAGTGTCCTCCCTATCACACCCATATGGCTGTATTTCCTCCTTGAGACCTTCTAGAAACCTCTGGGACCGTTTAACCAAGGCCAGCTTGGCTGGCTGAATGCCAGACAAAAGCACGAGGACCTGTGACTCCCCATAATCAGGAATGAGGGGAGACTGGGGAAGTGGCCCAAGAACCTGCTAAGCACACCCTCAGAATCTGGATGAAAGGCACCTGGGCTGAGGCTGGTGTTCTCTGCCCCAGTGCTGCCGGTGTTCTCTTGTTTGCTCGGGGACTGGTATGATTGGCTCTGCAGAGTGAATCCCCCTCTCTCCATCCAGGGGATATTTTTGTAACGAGAGCTCTGCATGCACACAGGGAACGTCTCGGGGATGCAGGGGAAGGAGGGCACCGAGCCTCCTCGCAGTCTCAAGGACACCACTGGGACTTACTCAGCTCAGACAGCGATGGATTCTGTATAGCTGAAACATATCAGTATGTACGTGTGCACATGCAGATGTGTGTAGGCGTGGAGGTGTGGGCATGCATGTATGTGCACCCATGAGCAAGGAAATTGACATGGAATGATTAAGCCAGAGAAGAGTAGGGAACATGGAGTGGAGAGGCCAGCCCACCAGGGGAACTTTAATACCCAGCTTTGTTCAGATGAAACACTGTTAGGCAGACAAACTCTGGCACCTAGTTCTCCTACGATCCCAATAAGTTAAGTCTTATCTTTAATAAAATGTGGGAAACTGAGGCAGTGGAGCAGAGCAATCTTGAAACAAACTTTGCTTTCAACATCACCCTTGCTATTTGCTTCCCAAACCTGATGATCTCTTCACTAGAAGAAACTGGAAGGAATTTGGAGAGATGGCTCAGTGGTTACAGTATGAGAACAAGCATGAGAACTGGAATCCAGAGCCAGGAATCCACATAAATACTGGGTGGAGTAATAGCGTTCCCGAAATTCCAGCCTTGGAAAGAAGAGACAGGGGATCCCAGAGGAAGATGGCTAGAAGACCAGCCCGATCAGTGAGCTCTGGGTTTGATTGAGGGACCTTGCCTTAATGAATGAATGAGGTAGAAGGGAAGACAATGATGATTCAACCTCAGGCCTCTGCATGTGTGCACAAATGTGCACAAGCACCCATACATACAAACATGCATATACGCGTAAGCATGTCACACATGTGCACATAAAAGTAAAAAAAAAAAAAAAGAGTTGGAATGTTCTAAAACTGTATTATACCAGCTCAAGAAAACCTTGGGGAATAGCAAATGATTTTCAGGTATTAGGGTATGCTCTAAGCCAGGTGTGGTGGCACACTTCTTTTTTGGGGGGGGGTGGTTTGGTTTGGTTTGGTTTTTTGAGACAGGGTTTGTCTGTATAGCCCTGGCTATCTTGGAACTCACTTTGTAGACCAGGCTGGCCTCGAACTCAGAAATCTGCCTGCCTCTGCCTCCTGAGTGCTGGGATTAAAGGTGTGCCACCATGCCCAGTTGGTGGCACACTTCTGTTGTCCCAGCAATGAAAAGGCTGGGGCAGGAGAATAGAAAGTTCCAAGCTGTATAACAATGCCCAGCCTAAAAAAAGACAGACAAACTGAGAGGGAAAGAGAAGAAGGTGGGGGGGGGCAGTGAGACAGGGACAGAGAGGAGGAAGGAGTGGAGACATAAAGAAAGAAAGAATGTACTTGGAGTTGTGTACTTTCTAGTTTTCAAGCTGGCAAAATATGTGGCTGTTTACCTGTATGTGTATATGTGTATCACCCGCATGCTTAGTATCCATCGAGGTCAGAAGAGGGCACCAGGTTTCCTGGAGCTGGAGTTATGGCTGGTTTTGAACCACCACATGAGTGCTGGAATTCCCAATGTACATATTTTGTCCTCTGCAAAAGTAGCAAGTGCTCTTAACCTCTGAGCCATCTCTACAGCCCCACAAATTATCTTCTGATTAAAAATATTTTCTAGCTCTCCAGGGGACCAGCCCACTTGCTTCGTTCTGCCAGCCTCAACAGTGTGTGGGCATTGGGCAGAGGACCAGGACATCTGATTCCCAGACAGCTGGCAGCCAACCTCAGCCACTGCTCTGCACGTGTTCCAGTACTCAGCCCTGATTCCTTGCCTCTAGTAGCCAAGGGAACAGGCAAGCCCCAGGCAGGACCAGGACAAACTGAAGGAAGTGAGCCCTCGTGCTGAAGGCCATAGGAAAGTTCTATGCAATGGATGGAGGAAATGTCTGTCAACCCTCAGTAGCCAATCACAAGCATCAAGAAGTAAGTACAATAGTTTCTAGTCAGTGTAGGGAAGGAATGGCTTTCTATATAAACTCACACCGCTTTCAAAGTATTGCTTTGTATTGGACCACCCCATCTGTTATGGTGCAGATCTTAACTGTTCCTCTTACGGTGGGACTGAAGAGATGGCTCCGTGGGTGAGAGCCCCTGTTATCTTGCCACAGCTCCCAGCACATGGTAGTATGCAACCATATGTAACCAGCTCCAGGGGCTCAGATGCCAGAGGAGCAGATACTGTATAGTTCTGGAGGATCAGACTCCAGACACACATGTACCACATACCGTCAAAAAGCTTATACAAGCAATATAAATGTAAAAGGGGGCAGCGCTTGGAGCTTGGTGTGGCTCTACAGGCCTCAAATCTCATCACTCTGGAGATAGAATCAGGTTGATTTCTGTGAGTTCAAGGCCAGATGAGACTACATGGTGAGATCCTATCTACAAAAACATTAATCAGTCAATTAATTATGACAAAAGGATGCTTGGACTTAATGCCATTTTGTTGTTGTTGTTGTTGTTTGGCTTGGTTTGGTTTTTTGGTTTTGGAGGTGCCCCCCCCCCCAAAGCTCATTTGCTGTTTGGTTGGGCTCCCAGTGGGTGGCGCTAGAGAGAGAGGTGGAGACTTCAGTAGGTGGGGCCCTATTGGAGGAAGTTAGAACACTGGGAGTGTACCCTTGGAGGGGGGATATTGGGACCCCCCCTCCCCTGCTTTTGAGCTGAGATGTATGCTCCCCACTACTGCATCCTTCCCCTTCACAAACCCAAAGCTACAGGGCTGGCCAAGGGACCAAGAACTAGAACAGAAAATCAAATCTCCTTTTAAATTGCTTACGTCGTGCATTTTTTGTCTCAGCAACAGAAAGCTGATTAATTAACACAGTACCCACACATTGGGGCCAATCGCTTGGGCCTTCTTTTGGAATCGACGAGGCCCTTTGTTCTTACAATAAACTGGAATTTTCAACCCTGAAACTTTGAGCGTCCAGCTAAGGAGACAGCAAGAGAATCCCAAGTCCAACACACCCGACCAACGCCCCACCTGCTAGGAGAGTGGGTCTTCTTTGGAGCAGCTAGGCAGCAGAAAGCAGGAGAGGGGTCAGTCTGATTACACTATGACTAGTCGTGGTCTCTCTGGAGTTACTGTCACCGATGGATGTGCCCCCCAAACACCCACAGGCCACTCATTCTGTATCCAAAAGAAGTCTTCCCTTCTTGTGTTCCCCCCTCTCATAGTTCAGATTCAGGGGCCATCTCAAAGACACAACCTCTGAACGGGTCGTCTAGCTGACCCCCACCACCAGCTTCTCCTTAGTTCTGCACTTAATTGTATCAAAGCCAGCTCTTGTTCTGGCTCCTGCATCCCCGAAGCAGTGGAACACTAGGGTTGATGCGAGATTAAGTTCATGGTAGACAGATTCCCTGATCTTCACAATGTATTTAGAGACTCAGAGTGGCTTTGTCCCTAATTGGTGGCAGGCGTCCCGGGGCCGGCATGGAGGGGACACAGGTGGAAATTCGATTTTAGTGAGTGTTTGGCTGACTATAGAGAGAGCGCTTTTCTTGGGTCAGGCCTTGCCAGGTGACTGGCTAAGCTCTTGGGTCTCCAGGCTGCTGCTCAAGAGTGTCTTGGAGAAACCCCTAGCACAGGTGACTGGATCCTGAGCGACTCCGCTCCGCCGCCTACAGCCTGGACGCGGCTACTACGCAGGGGACTCGGGCGGCGACCCTGGGCGCAAGCACTGCAGGGAGGTGTCTGAAGCCAGGCGCTTCCTGCCTGGCCCTTGGCCCAGGGTGGTGACTGGCTGTCGCGATCGGGGCGCAGGTCCCCGCCCCCGGCTTCCAGTCCCCACCCCTGCGCCTTCGGGGGCGCCCCATCGCGGGAGGGTGGTCCGCCTCTCCCCAGTCGCCTAAGGCAGAGAGGTGGCGGGAACCTCCACCTCTTTCCCGTTTCCGCCGCGGGCAGCGCGCCGGCCAGTGCCACCGGGAGGCGCGGTCGTCCCTCCGCCCGCGCGCCGGGGGGCCGGCCCTGTCGCCTGCGCCTTTTTCCCCCGCGCACACCGCGGCGGCGCGCGGCTACTCGCCAACCGCAGGGAGCGCGGTGGCTGCAGCACCCTGCGCTCGGAAGATGGTCCCCGCGACTGGACAGCTCGCTCTGCTAGCGCTGGGTACGTAGGCAACACCCGATGTCCCCGGGCCCGCTCCAGACCGATCTCTGCGTTGCTCTTGAGTCCGCTTGGGAGAACAGAAGAGAGGCGGGTGCTTGGAGTGGGTGGGAGCGTGCGAGCCACCGGGAGTCACCAAGAACTGTGAAGTGGGGGACAGTCTTATCGAGGTGGCCGCCGGGAGGTGAGATCCGGCTTGAACTTTACTCTGCGCGGCGTCGGCTCGCCGGTGCCCACGCCCTCCTGCCTACCTGCCGGTCGCCGAGCCGGGCTTCTCCAAAGCCGCCAGAGCGCAGGTTGTCCCAGTGCGACCCCGAGGTGGCCCTGGCCTGAGCCCCTTTCGTGTCCCTGGAGGCGGGAGCACGCGTTGCGCATCCGTACCCTTAGCCTTCGACTTGAAGCTCTCCTAGGTGTTGGGTGGGTTTGTGATTTTTTTTTTTTTTTGGTGCGGATTAATTATTCTGTTAATGAGCTTCCATGGGCGCCTTAGTGTCCCTGTCAGAGGAGGCAGGAGTGACACCTGAATGTAACCAGTCCTCAGAGTTGGTTCTTGGACATAAACGCGAGTGGGGGAGGGGACAGTCGTCACCCCTCTAACCCCCGGTGCCTGGGTGGTGGGAGGAACAGCCACTGCGAAGCTCGCAGGTGTGTGTTGCTACTCTCAGCTACCTGGTGCAGAGTCTGTTTGACAGAGTGGACTGAAGTACCAGGGTGTCCCAGTCACTGCTGCCGCCTTGTGAATCTTTCTGATGTTTTCAGCATTTAAAACCCTGTAAGGGGGCTGAGTCTGTAAGTCAGTGGCCAGAGTACTTCAGGCACCTAACCCTGGGAAGGATTCCCCGCCGGGCTCGTGACTCCAGCACACAGAAGGTAGAAACAATAGAATCAGAATACCACCCTCAGTCATATAGCGAATTTGAGACTGAGAACCTGGTTCTAATTAACTATTAATAATTAAAGCCTTAGAAAGTAAGATGTTTGCTACAGGGTCAATAGACCCCCAGAGGCTGTTTAGAACTCCCCTCCCCAAAATATGCCCAGAGCAGCAGCCTGTCATAGTGAGGAAGGGTTCACAGTTCTCTAGCAAGCCTGCATTAGAAAGGTTCCTTCTGCAGCAGGAGGGGACACATTGAGATGCGCCCAGCTTTGCCCTCACCTGAAGTGAGTTATGGGCAGATTTTCTCACTTTTTGTTAAGAGCTGCCTTTCGGGTGTATTCTATCATCGGCTTTCACTTCATATATGAAAGCTTCATAATTTAAAGCTGTGAAATTCGCAGCCGGTGGGAAGCCTGCAGGTTATTTCCCCATCCAAATGTTTTTCCCTCCCCACCCCCCACCCCCGAATAATATTACCAACTAGAACCCTATGGATGCTTGTCTGGTGTGGCCAAGCGGCTCTAGTTCATTCACCCACTTGGCTTGCACCCTCAATTCATGAAGAAGGAGCCATCCTGTTCCCACTTCACAGACGAAGAAAGAACGGTGCAAAGAGCCACTGGCCTAGGAGGAGCAGCCTTGTTAAAGACCAAGGAGTGCCCATGTGGAAGGCGCCTCACTTGTGGTCAACATATTAGTCCATCTTGGGGGGGGGATGTGGCTTGGAGGAGCGACTGTGTAGAAAACAACAACAACAACAAAAACAAACCTACAACTCATTGTTGGATTTCTTGTGGTTGAGCTCTCTGATGGCAAGGTGGTGTATTCAGTGAAAATGAGAGCAGAAGTGACTCCTCCCGGCTGCTTTGACAGCTGTGCTCCCCCCAGCCCCTTTAACTCACAGCGTGGAGCAGACCCCACGCTGTCACACTGTAATTTTCTCCTTGCCTGAGTGCTCCAGCCAGTTTGTTCTCTGCTCCCTTCCTTGAGGGGAGGGGGGGAAGATAACCGTAAGATTGACCGATCTCTAAAAGGTGGCTTGTACTGTTCCAGAAAGAGTAGTTTAAAGTGGGGGAGGGGATTAATTCACAGCAGTGAGGATTCTGTTTTATTCAATACTCTTTACAAGACAAATCACAGCTGCTAGGTGTGTGCCTTTACTCAAACGGCTGCCTCCCACGTGTCTTTCATTTGCGGTATTTCCTCTGAAGCTCTTTGCCTCTGATTTTTCTTAGACAGCTCCAGGCAAATCAACTAGTGTTACATCGATAAACACAGTCTAAAAAGAAAGCCCTAGGCTGGTCTAAGAGAGACCTGGCTGTTAATACTGTCAGTGGAAGCTTAGGACTGAATCCCAATACATATTCCTGTTCTGGGGGACAGTGTGAGAAACATGGCCCAAATGCCAACTTTGGAAACACGACCCAGGTTCCTGTGATGGCTGCCAACCCAGGGGTGGTTCTCTGGTGCATGTTACCTCCTCTGTGCCAAAGAAACAAGAGGTTAAGTTACTGGAGTTAGATTACCTTTCTGTGCCCTGTTCTTGTCTGTGAAATGGGTATGTTGAGAGGACTATTGGATAGACTTGATACCTGCAGATTAATGTCTGGTATGTAGTCAGCTTAATTAACCTTAATGCCACCCCTCCCTTTGTTGTTGGTAGTCGGAGCCCAGGAGGATTCTAGATGTCACGGCAGGTTTTGTAGGTTCTATGACCCACAGATCACCAGCTGAGCCCCAAGCTCCTCGCCCTGTCCCTGCCAGAGTGACTTCTAGTCAGTGTCACCTGGCAGACAACAAAGTCAAGCAAGGCTAGGCATTCTTCCGCACATTACATATCGTCCATAAGTCCAGCATGGACGCCTGCTCTGTAGTACTGAGTGAGCGGTTGTTTTCTCTTCTGTAAAGTGGGAATAATAGAGCCACCACCTCCCAGCTGTTAGGACATCAGGTGAGGTGGTCAACAAATTTACAAATTATAAAGATAATTAGGTGTAGCTCCGAGGTATAACCATTTACCTGGCATGCAAAAAGCCCTACCACTGCAAAGGGGGAAAAAGCTATACTGAAAATAAAATTGTCACCAAAATCAATTTTATTTTCAGTATAGCTTTTTTCCCCCCTTTGCAGTGGTAGGGCTTTTTGCCAGCATTTCCCATAGATTAAGACTGCCTATAGACCTCGGGGAAAGATTTCATAGACAGAGAGGTGATCTTTGTTTTAGATTCATGTTGAGGTGTTTTAGGGGGTTTCTTCATTATGTGGAAATGTCATCTTTCAGGCTTCCACTGTCCGCCTGAGGAGGACTCATGCCTTCCATAACAGGCAGTTAGGGCGTGCTCACCAGGAGCGAGGGCTGGAGAGGTGTAGATAGACGTTGGCAAGCACGCTGACCCTATTTGTTCTTCCAGCACTTGGTCTCCTCAGGACAAGGTGATCTTTCTCTAAGTAATGTCTCTTGCAAGGGAGACTTTTCTTATAGGAGTAAATGATGCTTTGCACTATTGTTACTATGGTAACACATGACAAACAGATGACTTTTCCATTGGCCCAATCTCCAAGGACCTTTGCAATATGTGTTTGGAACAAGGCCCTAGTCACCACACTGCCCTCTAAAGCAGGCAGGCATCAGGTCATCCCACACTAAAAACCCTACTAACATCTTCTGCATCGGTAGGCTTATGTCAGAACCATCTGGAGGCCTTGTGAGCACAGGGGGAGGGGCTTGCACGCTTAGCAAGTTCCCAGGTGTGACCTGTGTGGCTGGAGGGGTTCTTCAAGAACCCCCGCTCCTCGTGTGCTTTGGAGACCTTCAGCTTTAACCAGCTGCCCTGTGCCTCAAAGTCATCCTCATGCTTGTGAGTGCGGCTGCTGACTCTGGAGCGTTCATTAACGCGCTCTGGCCTGTGCTGCAGCCAGGGCTGAGCTGGAACCTTACTGAGACTTCACAGTTCTGCTTTGCCTTCAGCCTGTGCCATTAAACCTCAGCTTACAACACCAAACATCTCACACTTTCCATTTCTACATCTTTATTTGTTTTTTATGTGTATGGGTGTTTTGCTTGCATGTATGCCTGAATAACATGTGCATGCAGGGTCCAAGGAGGCCACAAGGGTGTCATCTTTTCTGGAACTGGAGGTACCATATGGGTACAAGAGCAGTCAGTGGCTCATGTCACCATCCTTGTTAATTGCAAAAATGACTTACTATATAGCTTTTTCAAATATTTCTGATCATATTGTTATAAGATATAACTTTATTCTGTTGTAAAGAAAAAGGCTTTCTAGATAGACTTTTCCACTGGATTTTGGCTTGGGTTATCTTTTTTATAAAAATTTAAAAAGTGTATGTGCACATGTGGATTTGTACACGTGAGTTCAGTACCCATGGAGGCCAGAAGATGATGTCAAATCCCCTGGAGCTGGAGTCACAGGTGTTTGTGAGTCATCCATTGTAGGTACTGAAAACTGAACTCAGGTCCTCTGTAAGAGCAGTGAGCTCTATCTTACCCACTTAGCCATCTCTCCAACCCTTGATTAGCCTTGTGATGTCTCCTATGGCAAATGGCAAATACAAAAATCTTTCCTAAAATCAGAAAAGCCAGAAATCTGGCTAGTAAAGTCACCTCTATGCAGCAACTCAGATGCTGCTCCCTTGATCCACACACCCACGTCTAGGTACCCCACCTCTCCCTTTAGGGTAGAACTCACTATATAGACTTGGGTGGCCTTGAACTCACAAACATCTGCCTGGTTAAAGGCAAGTGCCACCACCCTGGCTGATTCTTTTGAAGCATTATGAGTATGTTGTATTAAATACGACTTAAGAAATAAAAACTTGAGCTGGAGACATAGCTCAGTGGTTAAGAACACTGGCTGCTCTTCCATAGGACCCAGGTTCAACTCCCAGCATCTACATGGTGGCTCACAATAGTCTGTAACTCCAGTTCCAGGGCGTCTCACACTCTTACAGATGTACATGTAGGGAAACTGGTAAAAGTAAAAGTATTTTTAAAAAAGAAAGAAAAGAAAATCTGTTTCCTGGGATTGGGAAAGGCCAGAATTTAGAAGTTTAGAGCACCTAACTGTGCTCTACTTAATACTGGTTTGCTTGTTTTGTTTTAAGCCTGAAAAAAAACAAAAAAACAAACAAAAAAAACACCTTTTTAAATCATGGAGTCATGTCCTAGTCTAGTTAATTCTGTCCTCTACTGCATTTAGTATTTTTGGAGGTGTAGAATGAGACAGGCTCTTTCTGTGGAGCCCAGGAACGGGCAGGGCCATCTCCTGCCTCTGCCTCCGGGAGCTGGAGCTGGCATTGCAGATGTGTGTGACCTTGGCCAGTTTTGCATTCAATTGCTTGGAAATCTCTCACCACAAAAGGCTTTCTGTTTGCACTACTTGGGCCCTGGGCCTTACAATGACATGAAGATGGTCAAGGCTTCCTCAAGAAGAGGATGGATGGGGCCTCTTTAGCCTACTGGGGCTTGGGTTCACCTTTTCTGTCTGGGAAACCAATGGCAGGAGCCGCGGCCTGACAGGCTGCCTCCAATCCTGTTGGCCAGCGTCTCTTCCCCTTCTCCGCTGTTCTCAGGCTCCATGTTCCTCCTTTCATACCTGTCAGCATGACCTCATGGAATGTCTACCCAGGACACTCCAAATAGACCTCGGTTGCCAAACACCAGCCCAGTTGGCAACATCCATCCCAGACAGCTCTTTATTTGATAATCAAGGGCGGGGCAGGGTGGCTGCGTGCAAATTCCCATGTCCCTAGCGCCACTCTTCTCTGGGATGTTGTTTTCCTGTTGTCTTAAAAAATAGATTATGGGGCCACTGAGATGAATCTGTGGGTGAAGGGGATTGCCATGAAAATGTGATGAACTGAGTTCAATTCCCCAAACTCAAAAAAGATGGAAGGAAGAGCCAGAGAGGCTTCTAAAAGTTGTCCTCTGACCTCCATGATGATGCTACATGAAGAACACACACACACACACACACACACACACACACACACACACACACACGTGTATGTGCACTTACACATGCATAAAAACTCTGGCATGTCTTTATGATTGCAAAAACCTGTTTTTTTCCTCTGGAATATTTGGAAAATTAAGAGGACTATGAAAGGTATTTGGCTAATCACCACAATATAACCACAATTAACACTGCATTCAAGCCTGCCGCAGGAGTTTGGGCCAGTGTTAATAGAGTATATGAATCCCAATAGGCTCATGATATTTTTATTTGTTTTAGTAGCTTGATTGTTTATAATAAACAATATGATATGACTCTCAAGTGATATTTACTAATGTGTAGTGGCTGAGTCTCTCTCTCTCCCTCTCTCTCTCTCTCTCTCTCTCTCTCTCTCTCTCTCTCTCTCTCTCTCTCTCTCTCTCCCTCTCTCTCTCTCTCTCTCTCTCACACACACACACACACACACACACACACCCCACAAACACATGAAGGACATTGACCTAATGAATTTTTATCCCCTATCGCTCACTTTAAAAATAATTTGTATGTTTTGTGTTGGGAGTATCAAATGATAGGACACTTTTTGGAAGTCACTGTGGTCATAGTGTCCAATCAGTTACTAGGGGGCATAACTTGAGAGTGCGCCCTGCCCCACTTTTCTGCCTGTGCTGCAGAAATGCTCGTAAACAGCAGGGAGAGAAAGGCCTTGACGATGCTGCTTGTTGAACTGTTAGGACGCAGGAGCTATTTAAGCGAGTTCTCCTCTTTGCTGCCACAGCAGTCATTCGCCGGGCAGCTGTTTAAGGCGGCAGTCATTCGCCGGGCAGCTGTTTAATGAGGGTTTTCCTAATATGCTCAGACTTAAAAGTCCTGAGCTGAATGTACTATGCAGTGCTTTGGTTTAAAATTGTCTTTTGAAAAATTTTGTGGTAATAAGAATTGGACTCAGGGCCACATGTGTACATCCTCAGGCACTGGTTAACTTTTAATAATATACATATATTAAATTTATTAAATTTGTAATGTCTGAAGTCTAGAAAGTCAAAGCTGGAGAGATGACTCAGTGGCTCAGGTCATCTGCTGCTCTTACAAGGGACCCAAGTTCAGTTCCCAGCACACACATCAAACAGCTCACAGCCACCCAGAATTCCAACCCTATAACCCCAGCTCAAGGGAATCTGATGTCCTCTCCTGGCCTCTGAGCACATGCCCATACAGAAATGCACACATACGCATAAATAAATAATAATTAAAGTCAATAAAGTCAACCCATACAACAAACATATTTCCACAGAAAATGCTGGATTCATCTTTGATTTTTTTTTTTTAAAGATAAATTCCCAGAAATTGGCCTTGCTTCCACCTCGTTCCCAGAGGCTCACTTTCTTTAGTCTTCTAGAACATCACTGATTAGATTAAACATTTGTTGGAGAAAAATATCTTGGCCAAGTCCTCAGATTTGCCATTTAGCACTCACACACCAGCTATTTTATGCCTTTGTATAGTGACTTTGAATCGAGCGATCATTTCCCTCCACAAGCCTTTACCAGCCACGTATTCCAAGACTCTTCTTCATCCCCACCTCATACCGTTCTCTTTAGGGCTTATTGATGTCTGTGAGACACATAAGAGCTTCTGGTTTATGTTTTAACAAACTTTGTCAACCCTACTGAATTCGGTGGTTTTCTTTAGTGTTTCAAGTAGATGATCATGCATTCTTGAATGATAAAGCCCGCCACTGCCTTTCTGAATTCTTATCTGTTGTTTCTATCTTCTTTTTACTCTGTGGTGCCAACTGGGATTTTAAGAACAAGATTAAAAGGTTTAGTTACATTTAATTAATTAATTAATGCTCACCTGATACAGTGTGAATGTGGTGTCAGGGGATCTGATGCCCTCTACTGGTCTCTATGGATACCCATATATATATATATAGGATATGCAAACACACAGTAACAAGAGTAAGTTACAGGTGTTACACCACCTGTGAATGTGGAGATTAAAGGACAACTTGTGGGAGTCAGTTTTCCTCCTGCTGTGTGGGTCCTGTAACTCAAAATCAGATTTGCAGGTGTGGAAGCAAATACCCCATTAACCCATCTCTCTGCCTCTGTAAAACAACATTTTTTTAAAGAACAGTAGATATTCCTGGGTATTTTTTTCCATAGGTTTATGTTTATGTGTTTAACAGTTAAGTATGGGAATGAGTTTTTGGCTTTTTATATGTTTAGGTATACATGTAGAACACATGTTTTATAACTCACTAAGATTCGGCACTTTTTCTTTTCTTGGTTTCCAAAGCGATAAGAGATAATTTGAGCTGAAGTTCAAATATTTTTAGGATGTATGATTCGATTATGTTAAAACAATCTTTCTAATCTTGAAATAAACATCATCATCATCAGTTTACATCAGGCATTACATTACATCTGTAAATTTTGCTAGGTTTGATCCTCTGTGAAGTGACCCTGCATTTGTTTTTTAAGATTTATTTGTATTTTTATTTGTATGTATATGAGTGTTTGCATATGACATATATGTGGTACCCATAGAGACCAGAAGAAGGAGTCGGGTTCCCTGACACCTGTAAGTTACAGGTGATTGTGAGCTAGCCGTGTGTGTGTGTGTGTGTGTGTGTGTATGTGTGTGTGTGTGTGTGTGGACAACTGAGCTGTAGCTAAGCAGCCAGTGCTCTCAGGTTTTGGCGTTAGCTTTAAGTGTGCTTTATAAAACAGCTTTGGAAAGACCCCATGTTTTTATGCTGAAGGTTGATGTAGAAACTGACAATCCTGTGGAAGAGTAAAGTGAATGGTGGATCCATGTGGCTCCAGGCCCTTCTGCAGTGGTTGGTTCCAGCTACCTATTTGTGGGGGTTAGAACAAGAATAGCCACCATAGTCTCATATATTTGAATGCTTAGTCAGCAGGGAGTGGAACTGTTTGAAAGGATTACAAGGATTAGGGGGTGTGGTCTTAATGGAAGGAGGAAATATGTCATTAGGGGTGGGCTTGAAGGTTTCAAAAGTCCATGCCAGTCTCTCCCTCCCCTTTTCCTCCTCCTCCTCCTCCTCCTTCTCCTCCTCCTCCTCTCCCTCTTCCCCCACCCCCTTTGTGGAGCAGGATATAGCTCTCAGCTACTGCTCTAACACCATGAGTATTAGCATCCTTCCACCATTCCCCAATTAAACCATTTCTTTTACAAAAGTTGCTTTGGTCATGATGCCTCTTCACAGCAATAGAACACTGAGTAAGACACTATTTCTTAAGTCAGTTTTGACCATTATGACTTTTGTTTAGACTCTATTCAACTTGGAGTTTCTAAAACTTTAGGATGGATTTACAGAGAGTCCTTTATTTTAACGTTTTCCTTAGAAACTGCCCTTTAACAAAGAAAGACAAAGTGAGCATCAGGGCTCCCCAAGTAAAATAGATTTTAAAATTTGTTTCTCTTAACGATATTGGGGGAAGAAACATCTTTTAAATCATTAAATAAAATTCAAGGGAAATTTTCATCATTGATGCTGTTCCCATAAGTCCAAGTAGAAAACCATTTTGTTTATATAAAGTAAATAATGGAGTTATCAGTCCACTACCTCTGGCTTGAAGGGTGCCTGGCAAGATGATGTCCTCAAAGACTGGTAAATAACGCATGCATGCTTTATGCCTGTGTCTATGTGCTGTTACATGTGGAGGCCAGAGGTCACCTTCGGTGTTCTCAGGAGCCAATCTTCCTTGAATTCTTTCAAGTTATTTTAAATTTTATTTTATGTGTATGAGTGTACACCTGTCTTTATGTATATGCACCACGTGTGTTCAGTGCCTGTCAGGACCAGAAAGGGGTGTCAGTTTCCCCTGGAACTAGAGCTATCAGATGTGTATGAGCTGCCATTTTGATGCTGGAAACTGAACCTGGATCCTCTAGAAGACTGAATCCTTTTCATTACTGAGCCATCCCTCTAGCCCTCACTTTGTATTTTGAGGCAGGGTTTCTCTCACTGATCAGGCTGGGCTGGCTAGCCAATAAGCCCCAGGAATCCTCCTGCTTCTACCTCCTGTGACTGAAATTACAGGCGCGCACTACCATGCCTGGCTGTTTTTTGTGGGGGTTCTGGATTGAACTCAAGTCTTCATGGTTGCAAGGCAATCCCTTTGCCAACTAAGCCGTTTTCTCGCCGCCGCCCCCCCCCCGCCCCTTTAAGCTTTAAAAAGCTTAGTATTCGCTCCAAATGTTGCTGTGTCTATTAGATGCCACCATAGCACAGCCTGGGGTGGGGTGGAGGGTTATTGCTAGTTTGTTTTATTTATTTAATTTCTCTTATTTTATGATCAGTACTTCCAGGCACAAATATTAGGCTCTTGAAGTGAGAGCCTGTCTTCAGCTTGGGTTCTTCAGTGTCTTTCATTTGAGTTTGGATGAGGTAACCCAGCAGTTCTCTGGGCACCAAGAGGATAGCCATGTCTTCACCAGCCGTTAGTCATTGTACCCAAGCTAAAGCATTTTCTGTGTCATTACTGTACCCATGAGAGGTCCCAAGGATTAGCTAGCTACATAAGATTCAGAACACCGTGACACAGGACCTGCCATCAATGATGAGTGAGAGGCTGGCCATGGTACACAGCCCCTTCCCACTGCTGGGCCTTAACAACTCATGAGAGACACACAAACTTAGGAGGCTTCCGTTGGGTTTAAAGAAAGAGCTGCAGAGCTGGGCCCACATGATAGCAGAACAGGACCTGTCCACTGACCTGCCACCAAACTTGGGGTTTGAACCCTTCTTGCTGGCCCGGGTTTCTGACCTACCTGGTTTTGTACTGTGGGAAGGTGTCCTCAGGCCTGTTTGTGAGCTGTGCTCACCCCTTGCAGCAGATTTAAACAATGACAGATGGTTTCGGAGCGTTGCAGACCTGGGTGTTATAATTAAGGTTTAGGGGGATGAGTCACGGGTCCCTACATTGGGATGAAAGCCGGCCTGGAGCCTGATCATTTTTTCAGGGATGTGAGGTCAACTCCTAGATCATCCAGATGAAGACTCCATCTGGATTTGGACTCTCTCTCAGCCTCAACCTCCGCTCCCCTGCCCTCTAAAGGAAACCCCTCAATACACACATCCCTGGTGCTAGCTAAGGTACAGGCCATACTCATGTCCCTGTCCATACTCATGTCCCTGTGGCTGTGACCGCCCAGGTGGGCAGACCGGGACCTCTCCTCTGCCATCCTCATTAAGTCATGCTGAGTCTTTTTCCAAAAGAAAACCGAAACAGGAATCCATAAACAAGGGAATCTAAAAACACTCCAACATGACTCTCCAGAGACTGCATTTTACTCCCTATCCTTTTCCTGGACCTGAATATAGATATTTGTAAATTTACTTGTTGTCCATCAAAAACAGTACTTGGGAGATTCTGTTTTAAAATCTGTCATTCACAGTGCATAAGGACACTACTTCTGCAAATATACAGATACGGTTACACATCCACCTAGTGGCTATTAGGTGTTCTGTCCTATTGATCATTTCATTATCTGCCCCTTATTGATGGACATTGGGAGTTTTGACACTTTTAAATTTGCAGACCTGAAAGTTCTTGAAGTTAAGTTGTGAACCACCTAAGATAGGCACTTGGATCCTATCCCAGGTCCTCTGTGAGAATAGCAAAGTATTCCCAACTACTCAGCCCCCAAGATTCACAGTCACCCCTCTAAATGTGATCTGACAACCTGGCTCCCAGGAAATCTGAACACATTTGCTTTTCCGTCGCCTGTGTGCGAGTGCCTGCTTCTCAGTAGAGTTGTCTGTGGTGATTACTGTCATTTCTCACCCCCGTGAAATGTGACCAAACTGTTTTCGTTCATCTCTCCTGGGATTTCAGCATGGCTGAGCTGATTTTCCTATGTCTATGTTGGGGTTGGTTATTTCCTTACTGACCTGTAAACAGTTTTCTAAACTGTCCATTAAGTATTTTTTTCTGTCTTGTCTTTTAGATGTGTGTGTTGTATTTAGACTTATGAATTTGGGGCATCATCTTTGTTTTGGCTTATGAGGGTCTGGAATCAGCTCGTAATCCCTGGATGCTCTCTGCTGCGGTAAAGCCTGGAGCTAAGGGTATGAAGAAGTTTTCTACAGCAATTGCGTGTGTCATTTTCTCTTGAGCTTTTTCGTTTGTTGGTCTGAATCTCCATTCTTTTGGAAAATGTGTTTGGGTTTGAGGTCAAAGTCGAATGTTTTTCATTTTTGTCAAATAATGCCCCCGCTGTTCGTTGGCTGCTGGATAATTTCTTCTGCGTTTATTGGTTTCAGATTCTATTTGGCCGATTCATTCGTAGGAGATGTGGGTCTGTCTGCGGTGTTTGTTCTGCACCACAATTCTAAGGATTGGGGCTGTAATGTGCCCCCCTCTTAGGGACTAGAGTGTATGATTGCTCCCAAGAACTGGGCCATGACTGAGACCTGGAAGGTAACTGTGTACCACAGAGGATGCTCTTCCCTGCTCGCCCTTGTGATGAGACTTCCATCTCCTGCCAGCTCCATGGTGCCAGAGGGCTGCTTCCCATACTTCTCCTGGAGAGGGGAGAATCCCTTCACCCGATTGCTTAGCTAGAGTCTGGTGGACACTGGTCTCATTGCCCTGAAAGACCAAGGGAACCTGGTTACATTCCTGCTAGCTTTTCTCAATGTTGAGCTTTCTGGGAATTGGGGGCCATGTGGCAGACCTGCCATCCTCTGTAGGACATTATGGAGAACTGAAACTGTCCTCTTTCCCATTTTCCCCTCAGCTGAGAGCATGTGGCATCTGCCCTGGCATACTTGGGACCCTAGCTCAACCTGGTACATCTTGCTGGAACATGGATTAAGTTAGGCGTTCAGAGGGAACATAAGCAGCTTAAGCCACAACACTGTTTTCTATGTTAAAGCAAATTCAGATGCATCGGTGACGGGAAAGCAAGACCGAAAACACTAAAGTTGGTTTTTAGGTTAAAACAAGACTTCAGAAAAATTGTCATCTCCAGCACCAGTGGGATTAGTTACAGGACTCAGAGGGCAGACATGGGCTTCGACTCTTTGCAATTTTGGGGATGCTGGCAGAAATTTTGGAGATATCTCATCCTACATGAATGACTAACTTTCAGACACCTAGAGGGAAATACTAACCAAAACAAAGTTATGATTCTTCTGTTCATTTGGGATTTTGTGTCTCTCCCTCTCCCTACCCTCCTCTCTCCCTCCCATCCCCTCTCCTCATCCTTTCTCTCATGAGATGAAAGCCTGCAGGGGCCACTCTCATCCTCCTGTGTGGGGTCTGTGGTCAGTATCACAGTTCTCCCTGTGGGTACTGTGTCCCTGCATCCTACAAGCTTCAGTGAGCCGAATCTTCACCTGCTTCAAGATGTGCTTGGCTCCTCTCAGAGTTACTGCTCTGATTCATGCTTCGTTTAGGAACATGTTGTCCACTCTCTAGGACTTTGGGGATTTCCAGCTACTTCTCAAACACTTTTATCATTTTTAAATTATGTGTATATGAGGGGGTGGTATGTGCATTCGGATGCACTACCCACAGAGCCCAGAGGTGTAGGATCTTCTGGGGCTAAAGTTATCAGGGATTGGAGCTGAACTCAGGTCCTCTGCAAGAGCAGCAAGCACTCCTAGCCACTGAGCCATCTCTCCAGCCCCTAGTCGTTTGTCTTATGTTGGCTTCTGATTGCACTGGTTTGTGATCTAAAAGCATACACTGTATGATCTCCATTCCTTTCCATTGGGTGTATTTAACACCTCAGGTTGTGTTCCATCCTGCTGGGTGCTCCAGGTGGGTCTGAGAAATATTTGACTCTTGTTTTTAGAATCATCTACAGAAGTTTTGTTATAGCAAGTGATTGATGGTAATTTTTTTTTGAGACAATGTCTCATGTAGCCCAGGCTAGCACCGATTTTGTTATGTAGCTGGGGCTGGGCTTGAACTTCTGATCCTCCTGCCCCCATCTCCCTCTCAAATGCAGAGATTAAAGCATGCACCACCACAACAGGTTTATTCAGAACTGGGAACAAAGTCAAGGGTTCACCCGTGTTAGGCAAGCACTCTGTCAACAGAGCTCCATCTCCAGCCTGACTGGTAATATTTTTAGATCAACATTGTCTTTGTTGGTTTCTGGTCTAGGATCTTCAAAGTGTCCAGCTGACACAGAGATTTCCACTTCTCCTTTCAGTCACTAAGTTCTGGTACATGGACCCTGACACTGCTGGTAGGCACACATTTCATCATTGGAAAGCTTGGGGAGCTGTTCCAGGGTTTATCATTTGTGGAGTCCTACCCATGATGCACATCTCCATGGTCGTGTTGGGAGGGGGGGAGGCAGTGAGTCCAGCTCCCTCTCCTCTATTATATTTTTATGTTCTTTGTGAAAAAAAGAAAGAAAAAAAGAGGGTAAAAGGTTTTATTCCAGCTTCCTGGACTGAGGCTCTATTCAGGCTAAGGTTGTGGGATAACGGACCAGTTCTGCACAAGTGAGCCACTTGAAAGCTGAGAGACGCACCCTTAGGAAAACAACCTCAACTCATTATGTAACATGAGCCTGGTTTCCTGTGAACAGGCTCTTTCTCATAGTGTGTGACAAGAGGAAATAAACAAAACAACCCTTTCAACTAAATTGGATTTTCTGGACTTTGGATTAAAGGGGAGCAACGAGCTATCCCGGCTCCCCTCCAGGTGGGATGCATCTACGTGATCAAGCAGACTCCGTGATTTCTGTGACCCAATGCAAATAGCTATTTCAGCCACAGTGTATTATGGAGCCAGTGGCATGATCACAAACATAAAGTTGGGACATAAAGCAAGGGAGGCATCTCATAGGGTGTCACTGCAGTTGGCAGATAACTATTTATTGGACTGAGTTTATTGATATGGCAAAGAGAATGGTGACCTATCCCTGGCTTCCAGCCACAAGGTTTCTTGCAAAAAAAAAAAAAAAAAGTATATGTGAATACAGGGGCTTTTACAAAAGGACATAAGGTATAGAATCGGGTCCAGAGGAGTGTTTTAAGAGTACTGAGGAGACAATATCCTGCCCTTAGAAGGGAGCTGGCATTCATTAAGTCCTCAAAGTGCTTTATCTGTTATACAAAACCCACTGGTCCCACCTAGAAGTTCTGTAAAAATTCTCTCAGTTTCATAGATGAGGAAACTGAGGCATGCACACACACATGCACAGCCACATGCACACATGCATACACATATATGTGCACACACATATATGCACACACTCATACACATACATACATACATGCATGTGCACACACACTCATGCACACACACACTCATGCACACACACACTCATGCACACACACATGCACACACACATACACACACACACACACACACACACACACACACACAAAATAGGAAATTTTCTCAAGCTACTGTAGCCAGCAAGTGCCAGAACCAGGATGTGGATCAAGAGCCATTGTGTGCCGCCCCCTTCCCACTGTGGGGGCTGAGGAGCTGTCATAGGGCCTGTGGGGGTCAACCCCCTGGCCATATGTAAGGTGTTGGACACGAGAGGCCATTGTTTGGCTGACTTTAGTCTATGTTGTCAGGCTTTCCAACTGCCATTCCCTGCATTTGCAGCCATGCAGAACATCCCTCTGGGTCACCATGCTAGCTACAAAGGCTATCAGTGGCAGTGGCAGCTGATGTTGCTACTTTTCTCCTCCTTCTGTGTGGATGACAGATGCTCACACGAGTTTCCATTTGAAGTGTGTATTGTGCGATGGAAACTTATAGTAAATTTGTTAGTAGGATCCTGTTCATCGTTCTACCCTGAATTTAAAAAAAAAATGTTTGCTTGGATTCATCAGCTCATACAATCTGCTGCCACCACCCTACCCCCATCTTCCCCCCACACACCCCTACCCCTCTCCTTGCCCAACCCCTATACCTTTAGTCAACCATAGCGGAAGCCAGGAGCAGCTTTAACACCTTCACATGAACACTTGCAATTCTTCACAGTCCCACTAAAGATAGAGCCAGTATTAGCAGCTTTGCTAAAGGCTGCCTTTCTTTCTGACTCTTTACCCCCAAGCCCAGCGACAACCGACAACCAACAACCGAAAGCACGGGCCCTGCTGTTGACTTGAGCAGCAAAGGGGAACAAAGAAACATGTGCTGTTCACGCCTCCCCGGGAGCCTAGTCCAGCTGGAGCCTTTTTCTTTCTTTTCTTTCTTTTCTTTTGACATGCTTTGCATATCAGAGTAGACAGACTGCAGCAGGATCTGGTCCAGGTCAGTGCTGCTGCGCGTACAGGAGTCCTACAAACGTTTGTTAAAGCTGCTCAGGGATTTTTGTTTTTGTCTTTGGAGGGTTTTTTTGTTTTTGTTTTGTTTTTGTTTTGTTTTCTTTTAAGCACACGTTGGCAAATCAGAAAAAGGATGGACCTCTTCACAATGAGTGACTGAGTGTCTGAAAAAAATTGGAGGTTTTAAAAAAC
The DNA here is from genome assembly GCA_902729485.2 of Mus minutoides. NCBI lineage: Eukaryota > Metazoa > Chordata > Mammalia > Rodentia > Muridae > Mus > Mus minutoides. Next base: position 120,266 of record LR751417.1, on the reverse strand, counting down.
CTGATTCTGGGGCCAGGAGAGGATGGCTCAGCAGTTAAGAGCAGGTGTGAATGTTCAGATTTCTAGGTACCCCCAGCAGGTGGCTTATAATATATAATACCCTGTGACTCCAGCTGCAGGAGATCTGAGGCCCTCTTCTGACTTCCACAGGCAGTTCACTCACATGCACATACCAATACACAGATACACACACACACACACACACACACACACACCCCAAATTTAAAAATAATAAAAATAAATAATTTAATTTTTTAAAGTATTGATCTTTGGGCCTAGTAATCCATTCCTGGAGATAACTATAAAAAAATAATAAAAACATGCCAGTAACTATATACATACATGCACTTGGGCATACATATACATGTTAAATAGATAAGTAAACAAACCTTTAAGATTCAAATCTTATACATTCTATAATTCTGAGGAGGCCAGGATGGGAGCACTGTCAGTTTAAGGCTGACTTGGGGCTTCATAGTAAACCTTCCTTTTTCTCATAAAAGGAAAGATCTATATCATATTTAAAGGACCTTACCAGAGAGTCATTTTCCAGAACAATCTCTCTTTAAGATATGCATTTGCTTAAGGTAAGCTGTGTCTACTGCAGAGGTAAGAAGTTGGCTTGCTGGTGGCCGTGGACAGAGGCCACTCTGCTGGTCCAGCAGGGAAAGAGAAGCCATTGTCAGGAGTGGACACCAGCCTCTGGAGGCTGCGAACACAGAGAATAGCTTTTTCTAAGATGCTGCTCTGACAGAGCAGGGGTCACCCCCATGCCTCCATCTCTGCAGGTTTGCCGCATAACTCTGCCAACATCTGTGGTCTTTATTAGGGTCTATGACTTTCTCGATGACCCGCTCCCTGTCACTTCTCCCTGGAGGAAGGAAGATGCTTGACTCTTAGGAATAGAACAGCTCCCATTACTTGAAGCCCTCCGTCATTTCAGCCTGTACTTTTGAACCCAAACAGCGCGGGGCTGGCACTGCTAAGACAGGAAGAAGGCAGGACAAAATAAACCTCACTTCCAACAGGGAGGAAAGCCACCAGCTGCATAGCTGAGATACTTCAAAGACCAAGAACATAGCTTCCCTGCTAGCTCTTATCCTCTGTGGAGAATGACCAAGAGGCCAGAGAGCAGTCTGCAGCCAGACATAGTCTGTGGGCCAAGGATAGAGAAGGACTCTCCAAGGACGGACTGTTTATCTGACCCTCAGCCTTGAGAACTGGACTGCAGTCATGTGGGGGCTCATTTCTCATCCCACATATATGATGTGATACATGTCTTCCCTTGTGTGTACTTCTTGACACAAGGAGGGCATGGCTTGTGCTTGTGAGTGGGCCTAGTGTCTAAATGGCAGTTCATTCCATCTTGACTAGACTGGCACTCATCTATGGAGTTACCAGTCACACACACACAGAGGCTGGGAACAGCCTAGCCAAAGATGCTTTCTGGGGCCATGGTGACCTCTGACTCAGCTGAGAGTAGACCAAAAGTGGACAAATGACCTTGAAGATAAGGCCGTTTGCTTTTTTGTGGAAAAACATGCTTAGACTCCAACAAGATCATTTGAAAGCACGGAGCACCGCTGCTGCTCTCCTTTCTCAGGCCGTCTCAGTTCTGTGCACGAATATCTCAGGTGCTGCTTCACCTCTGCTGGTTCTCACCTGAGGAACTATTTTCAGAGATGCCAAGAGTTTTCTGAAAATCTCGTTCTATAAAAACCTTTGCTTGGGGGAGATGAGGAAATCTGCATGAATCACTATCGATATTTGGCCCCAGCAGCTCCTGTGTTGGGGCGGGGTTAGAAGAATCCTCTTCCAGTTTGCAGTTATATTGACAGATATCTGGGTGATCCAGTCTGTCTAAGGATATGAGGGACAAGTGGCTTTCCTTCTGTTTCTATGCTCAACTTTCATGATAATTCTGCACAATTGGCCAGCATTTACCCCCAGAGGATTTCTCCATCTTCCTCTTTCCTTCCCCCTCCATCTCCGACCCCCATACCAGCACAGCAACAGGTATTTATTGCCTTAGCACACCCAGGACACAGTTTCATCTTCTAGGCCAACTATGATCTCTTGAAAGCGACTACTTAGAAGGCTCTGGGAGCTGTCGCTGAACTCAATGGGAATTCTGTAGTGGATTAGTAATGCCTGCTGGGGATCCAGCAGGGAGGTATCTCTACATATGTAACCTATGTATATCATTGCTCAAGATATTGACCCATTTTTCTTAGAATGAGAAAAAAGATGTATTTCCTAGGCCTGGAAGTATTCTTACTTATGCTTTCTTATCTTTCATGTGTTTCTTGTTTATTTCTTGGTTGCTGTGATTAAATGCTGACCAAATCAAACTTAGGGAGGATGACCTTTTACCAGAAAGAACTCTGGGCTCTACCATTTCTATAGGGAAGGACTCCTTTCCTTTGAAGAGGAGTAACACACCATCAGTGGGGACAGCTGTCTGTCAAGTTCTCTCCATATGAAAATGTCACAGGAGATGGAAGGAACAAGAGACCTGCACTGGTCCCCATGGACCTAGAGGCTGCTTCTGAGCCAGTGTCTTTAGCATAGGGACCCGCAGAGCAGAGTGTAGTCTTTGAGTCTGTGGGCTTGCTGCTGATTGAGCTTATTTGCTGTGTCTCCCATCTGAGTCTCGGGTGTGAACCCCTCGTGGTGCTGTGGTTGCAGGATGATGCTCTGGGTGAGCTTCCAAAAGGCCTTTGGGCTGGTATCTTCTTCCAGAGGGAACCTGGCTTGGGTGTCCCTGGGGATCTCAGAGGGCAGAGAAGGTAGCAAAAGTCTCCATGGCTATGGTTCATATTGTGATGAAGGCTGTGTTTGGTGCCCAGTCAGGAACCCCTCTATGTATACCTGGAAGACCAAGAAGATAACTAGCCACTGTTCCTTCTCATGGTGTGATGACAACCAATATAAAAGCATTGGCCAGGTCGTAAGAAGGAATGTCTCTAGCATCTGCCACTGTGTGGTAGGAGCAATACTTGTGGCCCTGGACCAGGATGCTGGATTATCTTGGTGTGTCCAAGGCTGCTAGGATGCCTGTCTGTGCCTGTCAGCCTCCCCACTGGAAGGCTTCTCTGAAAGACTCCTTGCACACAGATCTGCCCCTATTTCTCCATCCTCTCTGATGCCTTTTCTATGTCCTCTGCTCCCTCCGTCTCTTCGGACATGTTCTGTGATTAAGATCAAGGGTGGGGATAGGTGGTCTTGCCAGTTGAGATGAGTCACCAGCTGAAGCTGGCCATCATGTGTTGCCCAGGATCCCCCACAGCAGCAGTTTGCTGAACACAGGCTCCAAAGTGGCCCGGGACCAACAGGAGGTGGCCAAGCCTTGCTCACTGTTCATTGTTGGATGCCAAGTGGAATCTAGGCCTAGCTCAGGCTAGTCTGTCTCCACTTTCAGAGTCAGGGAGCCAATGGACCAAGATGCCTATGGATCTCCTCTGAAGCTCAGTAGAGTCTCTGCATGTCTGAAAAAGCCCAACCCAATCTGTTCAGGATGTAGCCTTCTTGGAAAGGGGACATTTTACCTGAAGCTAGGACATTAACATTAGAGCAACTAGGCAGTTAGTTTCATCAAAATGGATGTTTTTGTTGGTCTGGTTTATAACTGAATAGGCTATTATTTAGAGCAGTTTTGAGTTTAAAGAGAAATGGATCAAGAATCCCAGAGCTCATACATGCTCTCTTGTCTTTCCTGCTACCAGGTCCTCTCATTGGCTGATTTGTCTGCTACAGTTGACATGCCAATGCTGATATGTCACCACTAAGTTAATAATCTTCATTTAAAACTGCTTTAATGATCTATTTTATTCATGTGTGTGTACACAATTTCAGGGCCCTCGGAGGCCCTCAGAGGGCGTTGGTCTCCTAGAGCTGCATTGTAGGAATACTGAGAAGTAGACTCGGGTCCTCGGACAGAGCAATAGACACTAAGCCACACCCCCCACACTGCTAAGTTAACTACAATTAAATATAGGTATAAGTCCCTAGGTGACATTAAGGGTTTACACATGGTGGTATATGTTACAGGGGCTTGGAAAGATTTATAATGACAATTGCAGTCTGCCATTAGAGCATCATTCAGTGTGGGCTCAAGGCCTCAAAATCCTCTGTCTCCTGTTGCCCCCCCCCCCAACTTCTTAGGTACCATGGCGCTTTTCAGACCTCCACACTTGTGTCTTTTTTTAGTTCCCAGAGAGAATTCCCAGCCATTTCCAGCCCAGCTTCTTTTACTTCTGGAACCTTATGATGTTCAGACTCCTCTGTCTCTTGGTAGCTTCATGATCTATTTGTGTGTGTGTGTGTGTGTGTGTGTGTGTGTGTGTGTGTACATGAATGAGACCTATTCATTGCTACATAATTGCCACTCTGTGAGCATAACGCCATTTATCATTTACCTGTGAAGGACAACTCAGTGGTGTCTAGGTTTGGCCAATAACAGGCAGCTTCTATAGACACTCCGAGGAAGGTGCGTTTTACACTCTGATACACAGCAAGGGACGCATATAGCTTGAGCCCCTCGCAGGACTCGGGTACCCAAGCTTGAAGTGCCCTCACTTCAACAGCTTCTCTGAAGTGAGGTCTGGCCATTAGGCTGGACTTGAGAGTGCCCCGAACAGGGACGACTCAATACCCTTGTCCCATGGCACCCTCCTCTGGGGTTTCAACATAGAGTCCTGTCTCTTTCCTTCCTTGCTCCCATAAGCTAGCTCCCTGCTATCATGAGATTTGAACCAGCAAATATCTGATTTCCCTTTCCTCCTCTCTCTGCTCTTTCCCAACAGAAGCTGAAGGGGGTGACTGTGGAGATGATGGAGGGATGGCAGGGTGTTCCTGCCCCACCCTCCACCATGTCTTCCATAAACCTGAGGATTCTAACTGTAGCTCTGGTTTCTCTTCTCTTCTCTTCTCTTCTCTTCTCTTCTCTTCTCTTCTCTTCTTTCTTTCTTTCTTTCTTTCTTTCTTTCTTTCTTTCTTTTCCTGATATTCTAAACTGACATTAACAAAAGTCACATGGTCATCTGTCCCCAAGCTGAGTGGGCAGCCCAATTCCCATAAGGGTCTTCAGGGCCCACCAATGAGACCTGGAGATGTGACAACCCAAGTAGCCTGAGGAAAATACATCAGGGCCCCCAAGCTAAGCTGTGGACCAGGAGAGAAGAATGCTTTGTCCCTCAAGAACCTGAGGGACGGCACTCCGGAATGACCTTTGTTTGTGGCTAGTCAACCTCCATACTAACCAGGCAGGCTTTGTGCTGTTCAACCGAGATGCCTCTGGTTCATTGAAAACAAGCAAACAAACAAACAAAAAACAAAAAAACACATACAAATAAACAGATATGGGATGGGATCAGAGCTATCTGGAATAAGAGCACCCCACACCCTCCAGGGCAGGCTTTCCATAGTGCCAGTGTAGCCTCTGGAAGACCATTTGCCAGTCTCTGATGAAGAACTTGTCAGCTCATGTGACTGTCCCTAGTTCCTTTCCTCTCCCTGTTGGCTGCTACTGCTCAGGCACAGCTGGAGACTGACTGGCCTGGGGTGAAGGAATTTTCCCCTTTGGGGTCTAGAGTATCTTAGCTAGAAGCTCCAACTGTGTCCAGTGCAGGAAAGCCCTGTCTATGCATTTTGGAAATTTAGTATCCCTGGCCTACCCACTGAGTACCAAGAGTGGCCTCTGTCATTGGTACAGTAATGAAACCCCTGTGGGGTTGAGATGACCATGCAAGGGTACACAGCCAGTGGGAAGAAGCCCTGGCAGGAAAGGGATGGGATTGCTAGCTAGGGTCTCCTGGTGAAAGGCAGCAAGTCTCTCTCTCTCTCTCTCTCTCTTACACACACACACATACACACACACTCATGCACACTCATGCACACACACTTACCCACACATGCACACCCTTCTTCCTTCCAGCCCTGGGCTTTTCTCACCTGCTCTTTCCCCTTTCCCTCTGGGTCACTCCTGCCTCTCACTTGGGACCCTGTCAGTCTGCAGTGTTAAATGGACCCACCGAGCTAGCTGGTGACCTTCTAGGCATTGCTTCTTCCTCTCTATGTTTATCCCTTCCTCATAGTTGCTTTTATACCCAGGCTAATACTGCACTGACATTAATCCTGCCAAGTTACACTTGCATCTGTGTTGGCCCAGAGAAACACCTTCCGAAGGGTGGTGCCAGGGTGTCCTGAGCCTTGGGGAGTTGTCACTCACTTGGGAAATGGAGCAGAGTTCAGGGACTGTTTGCACACTCCTGAGAACTTCTAAGCCCCTGGCCAGGTGAGACATCTGCACATGGGCTAGCCACCAAGAAGGGAATATGCCCAGCTAGCATGAGGCTACCAATAGGCTAACTATGTTGGTCAGTGTCAGGCTCCAAGGATGATTTGGACCACCACAGGCCAAGAAGACTGAGATATCCCGGCGGGTCACACATGTGGGGAAAGGACTCATACTATCTCTGGTGGGCCTCACAGACCAGCAGTGGCCTCCAGATTTGCTGGCAGCAAGTGTTCTCTATCTGTAGCAGCAAGGACATAAGAACAACTTCACTCTGTCACAGCAGCAGCCCCAAAGAGCTCCTTCATTTTTCAATTCAGGTAAAGCCAGATCCTTGGCTTTGGCAAATGGAAAGAATTTCTGGGTGAGGCAGGATGAAGCAGGACCGGTGTTTTTTAAAGGTATTTCAAAATATAGATTTTAAAGCAATATAGTTAAGACATATCACAAAGTAAAACATGTCAGAGAATGAGTGTGTGGGCTTCTCAGAAAGACAGCCCCCTTCGTCGGTTTTTTACAGTAGTCATAGGAAGGATTTGGGTGGTTTTGAAATTGTTATCTTCAAAGGATGGTGAAGGAACCAGAGTGAGGTCACTGGCGGTTCCCAAAGACAAGATCACACTTGATAAAGGAGAAGTCTAGATCACAGGGTTATAGAAAGGTAGGCCATCGCCAGGAAAAGTCTAGATCACAGGGCTATAGAAAGGTAGACTATTGTCGGTGCTGTAAATAAATGTCTCTTCTTTTCTTTTTTTCTTTTTTTGGTTTTTCGAGACAGGGTCTCTCTGTGTAGCCCTGGCTGTCCTGGAACTCACTTTGTAGACCAGGCTGGCCTCGAACTCAGAAATCCACCTGTCTCTGCCTCCCAAGTGCTGGGATTAAAGGCGTGCGCCACCACACCCGGCAATAAATGTCTCTTTTGAGATGCCCAGAAAATAGAAGAGTAATAGGCCCTGCCCAAAGTCATACATATCTAGGCCTTAAGTCTGGCTCATTACTTTATTGACTTATATTATAAACCTTCCCAGTAGATGTTGGCCATTGTGCTTCTCACCTGGCCGGAAGGGAGCTCCTGGCTCTGGAGTAAGGGGCTCCTTTCCCTTCACAGGTCCCTCTTATTTCCCTGTCTTTCTATCCTGCCTTGTTCTCTGTCTGTTTCAGGTTCCAAGGCCCTGGGCTACATGGTTGGTACTATAACTTTGGCCACGTGAGCCCCTACCTTGTGTCTGGCCCACTCCCCCATGCTATTCTTCATCCTTCTAGGACCTCTTCCGGACACACCTTAAGGCCTTAATTGACAGTCAGCTGGCACTGGTTTCTGGAGCACTCATCTTGGTGCTGTGTCTTTGCCATTTCCCAGCTCGGCCCTAGGAAAGCTTGTTGGTGACTCAGCATTGGGGACTCCAGCCAGCACTGCTGCCTTGCAGTTCCAGGAACTCAGATGGGGGTGGCCGGAGAGGCCCCCGAAGAAGAGGAAGCCTGACTCAGGACCCATCCCAGGTCTTTGATAAGCTTGACTGTGCGGAAGAGATCTAGAGATGGGCTCCCTCCTGGCAGGGAAGGGCATGGCACAGATCTTGTAGATAGGCCTTGCCAAGGGCCTTCCTCGCCCCAGGACACACACACAGCTCTGTATCCTGGCAGGTAACTGACTGAGCCAGAGCTATGTTGTCAGGCCTGTATGTGGTGTGTGTGTGCTCGGCAGGCAAGCCTCGGCAAGCAGCATAGTGAGTGGGGCTGCTGAGTGGGTGAGGGCTCAGAACACGGACCAGGGGTCTTTGTGGCATATGCAATATGTCTTGGCTTACACGTGTCCTTAGGAATGGAAGCGTCTCAATGGGACTTGTGAGTCTCCTGCAAACACCTCTCCGACTTTTCTCATTAGCTGTGTTTCCCTGTTTAATTTACCTTGGGAGGTTTCCAGCCGGTCAGAATGCACCACCTCTTTTTGCAGTCGGGTCGGCTCTGCCGACCTCAGGACTGTGATGTCAGTTTTAGGCATGTATTAGGATCTAAACTCTTAAACAGCTCAAAGTACACTGCAAACATTCGATTGACCCTTGACACAGGGAAAGAGACTAAGTAGCTTTAATAAATCTGAGACTATGGGGAACAGGGTCTGGGCTGTGAGAGGGAGAGAGAAACTGGGAACCCCAGATGGTTTGTGCGCATGAGCCAAGTGGGATCTAGCACTGGTCCTGGCACTAATGAGCATCCGGTAGCTCAGGGACGTCAAAGGCCCTGTCTGCAGGAGTGACGGCAAGAAGTGGGGTCATCTAGCTGGGCTTAGAAAACGGGGTAGAGCATTGTGGGGGAACAATTGAGCTAGTGTATTTAGGCAACCTGGACCAGGTAGATCCTTTCTTCCCTGGACCTGGGAAGAAAGAATAGGAAGTAGACCCGGCAGGGACTCCTCTGATGCTTTAACAGCAGGTCTACCGGGTACCTCTCCTTTTAAAGAGCCTGAGCACACACTAGTCACACTGGCTTCCATGGATATACTCAGGTCTCCTTGGAGCAGTCCCAGAGAGCCAAGACTGAGGAAACAAAAAACTTCCCTGGGCCAGGTCGGGGGTCACTGGGCAGGCCAGTTCCACAGCCCACCCTAGAGGAGAACCCGAGTCAGGATGTTCTATATCAAGCGAGACAATTTAACACTGCCAAGTAACAGATACATCTATTTGAATTTCTACCCAAGCATAAGTTTTTATCTAAGGGTGCTTAGCCTAGTCATTCAACAGGCCAGCTTCGTGCCTCCAACCCAATGTTTTGGGCTTGAGGGTCAGAGAGCCAGGCACAGATGGATGGATTCAGCACGGTGGGATGGGCTGATGGGGGCAGGAGCGCTCTGGCTCCACTGGGGCAGGACAGTCACCTCACTCCTCCTCGAGCTCCTCAGAAGATTTGCTAATGTCCATTGTGATGGTTTTTAAGAAGTGGAAGGGTGGCTTACAGGAAGAGGACTGTGTGGGTTGTGACTGGGCCTCTTTGTCCCCAGTCTCTCCAACACCTATTCAGCCATGGTAATAGATACTCAGTCACTACTTGAATGAATGAATGAATGAATGAATGGTAAGAATTCAAGTATACTCCATTTTCCCTGAAATCAAAATAAGAAAACCCAGAGATGTAGAAGGAGAGGAGTCTAAGCAGAGAATTCTGGGGAAGGGTGGGCTTCTGGGATCCCCCTCTCAGGTTCCCCATTATCACCTCCAACTCTCTTTCCAATAGGAAGACCTCTTAGAGAAACTCAGTCAAACCAAAATGGATACCAGACGTTAGGGCAAGCATGGGGCTAGTGGATACAGGAAACACCACACCCCGGGGACAGACAGATAAGTGGGACAAATCTCAAAGTAGAATAGATGGGGGAGCTGAAAAGGGAATGATTGTTTCCCATAGGTGAGCTGGCCTTGGAGTGTCAGGTATGATCTCGTCAGGCACTGAGGGGCCCAGATGTGAGAGAACACTTTAGAGACAGTGTTACCAGCCCGTGCGCATACACAAGTCACATGCATTTCCAAGCACAATGTGATCTTCTGAAGTACACAGTAGCTGAGATCAGGGTGATTAGCAATCCATTGCCCTAAACAGCTATTGATAAGAGCAGTCAAGTGTGACCGGAAAGCCTAAGATCCCACACTAGGGAGATGGAGGCAGGACCTCCAAGGTCATCCTTGACTACATAGTACTTTGAAGGTCAGTCTGGGCTTTGTTAATTGAACCGTCTCTAAAATAAAATAAATGGGAAGAAATGCTCATTCAGTGCCCTGCAGGTTTCTCACAAATCCCCTTATTCCTGTGTTACAATGACTTTGTCCAGGAGACGGATTCTGTGGCCTTTTACAATGGAGGAAAATAGGCCCCGACAGTTACACAGAGGTCAGAGTTGCAAGGACCCCAAGCAGTGTGCTAAGTGAGGGCCTTGGGATGCCTGGCTGCAGCCAGGTTAGGCAGTGGGAGTCTAAGCACCAGAGAGAGGCTGCAGGGGTATGTGGGTGCGGTATGTGGGGCCTGTGTGTGTGTGTGTGTGTGTGTGTGTGTGTGTGTGTGTGTATTTGAAGATTTGAGGGAAGAGCATTGTTGTTCCTTTGGGAGAGGAGGCTGGCCTCAAACTCACAATGTAACAGAGGATAACCTTGAAGGAAGATAACCCTCCTCCTCCAATCGCCTGGACTGAGACCACTGTCCAGCCCCACCATGCCTGACTTTTCAGGCTATGTGTTTTAAATCTTGCTCAGGACTCCAGCCTGGGCTGTGAATTGGAGAAGGACCTGGTCCAGAAAGCTGGCTGGCTCTCGCTCGCCCTTTCTCTCTCTCTCTCTCTCTCTCTCTCTCTCTCTCTCTCTCTCTCTCTCTCTCTGTCAGCCAGCGCAAAGGTGGGAAGGCCTCAGAAGAACCGGTTTGGCAACTGCTGTGCTTCCCTGAGAGTCACAGAGGCCTAGACTGGGGAGGCCTAGGATCCAGGGATGGATAAAGTGTCCCTGCGGGGGCTGGCAGTGTAGGAGGGCTTGGCTTGGATTGCAAAGTAGAGGGAGGGGCTGACCTGGTCCTCCTCTGGAACAGGAGGAGGTGGAGGAGGATGTGAGTTTATTTTGACCTTGTGACTTGGGGAGCAGGCCCTGTTGGAGGGTGAGGCTGGAGATGGTGTTTGGGGCGGGAGTCAGGACAAGCATCTGGGATGGTCTTGGTGACTTTGGCAGCTTATACTGTTTGTCTCTGCTTCAGTGTGATAGTTGGGGACACTGCCACAGCCCCAAGTGTCTTGACTATTTAGAGGGGAGATCACAGATCTCAGATTTCTTGCTTGCTTTTTTTTTCCTTTTTAAAAACAAGACTTATTTTAATTTTTAAGTCTGTGTCTGTGTGTGTGTGTGTGTGTGTGTGTGTGTGTCTGAGTACACACCTGAGCTCAGGTACCCGGGTGCTTCTGGATCTCCTGGAGTTACAGGAAATTGTGAGCCACATGATGTGGGTGTTGGGACCCAAACTCAGTGCCTGTGACAACAGTTCCTGCTCTAACCGCTGTGCCATCTCCAGACCCACACCCTTTCCTTCTCTTTCTTCCCCCCCTCTCCTTCCTGCTGCCTTACGTCTTCCTCCCAGTCTGACCCTCTTTTTCTCGCTATGTAGATATTGGCTCAGTATTTGATTCATTGGCGTAAGTAGACAGTGACTTTTTTTTTTTTTAATCCTAAAAGCAAGGTCAGTGTCCTGTCATACCAGTGGGCTTCAGCAATGTGACCCTGGATCTCAAGTGGCCACTTTGTTGCAGTCCCTTCTAGGAGTCCTGAGGCACAATAAGGTGGATAACTGTTGCTTCTCCCCTGGATTCTGTGAAGTTCTGGTGCATGAAGAGGCAACCTCAGGGGTAGCCAGGGCCAGTGGGCAGGCATACCGTGCTCTGAGGAGATGCTCAGGGGTGGCCAGGACCAGTGGGCAGGCATACAGTGCTCTGAGGAGATGCTTGGGGGTGGCCAGGGCCAGTGGGCAGGCATACAGTGCTCTGAAGAGATGCTCAGGGGTGGCCAGGGCCAGTGGGCAGGCATACAGTGCTCTGAGGAGATGCTCAGGGGTGGCCAGGGCCAGTGGGCAGGCATACCGTGCTCTGAGGGGACAGTGCACCCATCTCACTTCATCTTTGCTGTAGGCTTCTGAGGAGATCCTATTCTTGTTTGGCAGAAGAATTTCAAAGCTGGTGACTGACTGATAAGGGCATGAACTCAGTTCTGTGGCAAACTCTAGGCATACCTAAATCAGAATTCAGAAATGGCAGAGGTTGGGATGCCCAACCCCTTTGCCTCTTTTCCACCTCTCTGACCCTGAGAGTCTCTCCTAGACCTAGAAGGATGTGGAAAATTCCTTTGAGCTTTCAAGTGATAGCTGAGGGCCATTGACATAGTCGCCAGAAGCTCACCAGAAGATACTACCTTAGACTCTTAGACTTGCCACTAGGAAATTAGCTGCTTAAGGGACCCCAGAGGTTGGTAGGACAGGCAGCTGAGGGACCCAAGCCCACTGACTCTTACGGGTTGTGACTTCCAGATAGACTGGTAAACCATGGAGTCTGTACTGGAGATATAGAAGTGGAAAGTACCCTGATTTGATATCTGATCCAGAGCCTGATAGCATGTATTATTCCATGTAAAAATGGAAGATAAAATTATCATAAAAGCACCCCTTGCTGAGATTAGGTGCAGACAGTTACTGCTGCCTGACCTCTAATTCCAGGCAGAGGACTTACTCAAGAAGGGGTCAAACTCAGGTCAGTTGTCTCCACTAGCTGGAGGAGAAGGTGGACAGCCTTCATAGCTTCCTATAATCGGGAGACTTAGCCAGCCTCAAACAGATCTGCCACCTAAAGACGGAGTCCTAGACTGGACAAAAAAATCATGGTGGACCTGCTTCCAATCCTAGCTCTCAGGAGGCTGAGATAGGAGGATTGCTATGGACTCAAGACCTGCCTGAACTACCGGGCAGAAAAGGAGGAAGAGGGAAAGGGAGGAGAGGGAGAGGAGGACTTCCTAAAGAAAACACAGCCCTAGACAAACCAAGGCTCTGGTATCCCCCATTCTACTGAGGGATCCCCCATTCTACTGAGCATGCCTTGTCTTAGCCAAGAGGAGAGGAGGGGGATTTGGCTTTGGAGGGGGGTGGTTTTGTTTTCTTCTTTTGAGGCAAGGACACAAGTAGCAGAGCTGTACTCCAACTCCCCCATGTAGCTGAGGATGGCCTGAACCTATGACACTCTCATTTCTACTTCCTGAGTTTGGGGTTCCAGAAGGCACAACCACACCTGGTTTTACATAGACAGGTATGGACCTTGTGGAATGGAGGCTACAGCCAGGTGCTATGCTGGCACCTTCTTACCTCCAAAAACAGAAGCATTACACAGGCTGTGCACTCACTCCTATTCTGAGAACCTGAAGGTTCAAAGCCTGAAAGGTTTTAAATGCCCACGTGAGGCCTCAAGAGGAAGATTCCACATCTGACCTTCTGGAATGGGTCACAGTCACCAGGCCAGCAGCCTAAAGTTTACTGAACCAAATGACACTGAGTCTATTTGTAGGACATGCATATGAAACAAATTAATTTTCTATTTGCGACTTTGTTCCTGTCCCCAAGATATCTCAACATCTACATACAAATATTCCAAAATAAAATTCCAAAAGTTTAAAAAAGACTGGGCTGGGAAGATTATTGGATCATTAAGGTGATTGCCCTGCAAGTCTGAGGAGCTGAGTACGACACCCAAAACCCATGGGAAAAAAGTCAGCTCCAATGTTGTGCATTTGAAATCCCAGCATAGAGAGGCAGAGACAGGCAGATTCCTGGGGCTCCCTGGAGTTCCAGGCCAGGCAAATGCCCTGTGTCCCTTCAAACTAACAAGAGGCTGGAAAAATGGCTCAGCAGTTAAGAGCACTTTGTTGCTCTTCCAGAGGACCCAGGTTCCACTCCTAGCACCCACATGGCAGCTCACAGCCATCCGTAACTCCAGTTCCATGCTGTGTCAGGACCCACCTCCTGACACAGCACTGGCCTTTGCCAGTGAGCTCCCCACCAGATTCTCTCCCTGGATGTCAAGGTCCCTCCTGTGAGTTGAAGGACTGCAATGGAGGTAGGGTGGCTATGGAAAGAGCCCTCTGTCCCATGAGGCCATCTGTTTAAGTGACTCATTCTTGGGTCCCTTGTCTATCCAAACACCTTGTCTCACTGTCCCCAGAGTTCTCTCTGTCCTGTTTGGCCAGTTCCTCTAAGGTTCCTCTGCAGCCTTGCCTGACTTCCTCTGAGGAACTGGTGCACAGTACCTCTGGGAGCAGGGCCAAGTGTAAACTGACACCTCTTTCCAGGAGAGACAGGGAGGCTCTTCTCCACTCAGGAATTTGTAAGGCAAGATGCTTACTGGTCTGTGTTGGCAGGGCCTAGGATCTGGGTCACCCATTCACAAGAATTCTTGTACCACTGGTAGCCTGGGTGACCTTGTGCTAAGCTTCCGAGCCCACTGAGTGGCTATTCACATCTTCCGCGCTCCTCCTGTTCTTCAAATGGGACAGAGAGGAAGAAAAAAGGCTAGCCACCCCCAAGTGCTCCTGTATCCTTCTGTCCCACCCCAGCACAGCTCCTGGCCACCCCCACCTATGCTGCTCTTGAACACAGAGCATCTGTACCCAAAGGTGCCTGCTGTGATCATGATCCACCTCCCCATCTTCCTTTGACCCCAGAACCTCACCCAACCTTGCCCTTCCCTCTGAAGCCAAGCATAGAGGTCCAAACACAAGAGTGATGTGGAGCTCTTGCGAGGTTCTCACTGAGCTATTTGGTGGAGGAGCTAAGAGTCCAGGAGCGAACACAGGCTGCAGTAGAGGCCAGGGTAGACATACTCCCCTCTGCTAGGGCAGCCAGGAGCCTGAAGATGCTTCTCTCGGGACTGGGCACTACAGCTGAGTGTCTTGGAAGAGGTGATGGGCAGTGAGGATAGAGAGTTCTGTCCCGGGCTAAAGGAACAGCGTGGGTCCCTGTCCAGAAGGGTCAATTTCAGTCAGGGGTGGGGCTGACGTGTGGTGTGGATGCCCCTGCTCTAGGACCCAGGGGAACCAGAGTGCCCAGCCTCTCAAAATGGCATTCCTACAATTCCATCATGGATAGGTTTGGGTGTGGCTCCTCTTCTACAACCCCACAATGCATAGGTTAAGCTTGTTTCTACCAATAGTTTCCTGAGCGGCAAACAGCAGTATTATAAGTGTGGAGAGTTCACCTTGCCTTGAGGTCTGGGTCCCAGTGTGTGTTGGGAGCAGAGACCAGACTTCCCTAAAGATACACTTCCGTTGTGTGTGGCTTTTCCCTCGACACTTCCCGCTGGCTTTCTTTGCCTTTTGAAGTGTGCCGTTGGGATTCCCCCACTTTGTAGCTACTTAGACAGACATCAGAATGAGACCCTGACAGGAGAGCCTTGAAAGGATGCCTGTCCTCGAGGGAGGAGAGCTGGCTGGGTGGCCCTACAGCCTGCCTTCCCATCCTCAGGACCAGTGCCAGGTGGCTTTGACACCAAACCTAGAGGAACTAATGGCTCCTTCCTGCTGCTGAGTCTGAGCCTAGACTGTATCTTTCTGAGCCCTGGTGGTGACAGCCAGCTCTGTGGTGGCCCCTTGGCTTCTCGGAGCCTCATGTCTGCCAAGGCCACATGTTCCTAGAAGGCCTTCAGACACCAGGCCACGTGTGGGAGCTGCTGGCTCCCCAGCACATACAGACAGAGCAGCCCTCAGGCCTGGCTTATGGGGAAACTGAGGGCAAGGAAAAAAATACCTCAAGTGGTGAAGTTGTGGCCTCTGGAAGACCTCTGGGCCTGTCAGGTCTACGGGTTAAGCCAGGAGAGTCATACTGGGTGGGAACACACCTGATGGTATGTCAGGCCAGCCAGGGCACAGTCACTTAACAGTGTCTTGGACATTGCAAGTGGGCAGATTCAAGTCTCACCTTAGCATAGGAGCTTGAGCAGATTCCTGAATGTTTCTAAGCCTGTTTCCTGGGCATCACCAAGGGCAGAGGGCTGGAAAGAACCTACATCTAGGGTCATGAACCGGACAAGGCAAGAATACAGAAACCCATGCAGGTTGCGGAATGGCGGAACCCCACCTGAGAAGAGGGGCTCGGCCTCATTCTGCCTGGCCCAAGGCCCACAGCAGCTAGAATGGAACGAGGGCATCACGGGGACTGAGAGTACAGAAGGGGACTCTTAGTGTCACCATTTCTAGAATCAGAAATAAAAACAAAGCGTTGTTCGTTCCTCAGAGGAACATGTGTAGCCATTAATTAGTTCCTGAAGTGCCTTCATGAGTCTGGCAATTGGCAGCTGGCAGGTGAGAGAGAAGCAGAGGGATGGAAGGGTTTTGTACCAGGCAAGGGACTGGTCCCAGCACACACACCATCTCCTGCCTTTGCTCCAGAAGCTGGCGGGGCCAGGATCAGTGCTGGGTTTGTGCAATTCGCCCTGACAGAAAGGGTTCAGGCAGGGAGGTGGCATCAGGATCCCTCGATAGTTTGGGGACAGTTGCTGACAGGCTGGTCATGCTCCCTGTCCTGAGGTATGCCAGGCACCTCCATGTCAGCTTTGACTGATTATGGGTCACCGGCTGACTTCAACCCACAGTGGTTTGTGGCAGTGCCCACAGCGTCAGGACGTGACTGTCCCACAGCTCTGAGGGCGCAACCCCCAAGTTTTCTGGCTCTGGCAGAAACAGAACCCTGGGTGTATGCATGGCAGATGTCACTTTGAAACGTGTCTGGGGAATCCTATGAACATGCGGGCTGTAGGAAGGAAACACTTCCCCTGAGAAACAGGAGCCCACTGTTGCACCCTCTGAGATCACATGGTAGAGGGACAGACAAGACCTATCTTGATTTCTGCAGTGGCTTAGGGAATCAGCCTTCTGGAATGGTCTGCCTGAGGCCCAGCCTCCTCTGTAGGGCCGCTCAAGCCATATCTCTGCCTTCAAAACTCACAGGAGCTTCCTTTTTTATGAGTACTTACTGCTCTGTTTCCAGAAACTTCCACCACTGTAACATGAGGATACATATGGGTCACCTGTTGGCAGAGGTGGTTTTACAGGTCATAGAGAGGCTCTGTGTGTAGGTTTGACACTGCACTGTCTTGGAGTTCTCATGACTATATTACAATCTGTCTCATGAGGGAAGCCAAGAGGAGCCTTAGTTCCCAGGGTTCTGCCTAGTGCCACCTCTGGGCTGCCATTCATGGGTCCCTGCCATGCTCAGCACCTAATGGGGCCTGGACATGCCTGAGTACACCCCCATGACCTCTCAGGGAACAGTGTGGTGACAGTTCTTGCCATCTGTCCTCAGCCAGGCTCCTCACACATATGCTTGTGACCATGCATGCAATGGTCTGCAGTCCCCATCCTCCTTGGCTAGGGACAGCCGGTCTCAGGGAAGCAGAGATTCCTCACTAGACCCCAGCTGTGTCTCAGCACATTGCTTCAGCTAGAGGGAAGTCTTAACTGTCATACAGGGCCCCTGTGTGAGTATGGGAGTGCTGTACCCAGCCCGTACCCTCACACCCAAAAGGCAGCAACGATATACCCAGCAAACAGAAAGCACCACAGAAGGTGGAGCGAGACTGCAGGCAGAGAAAGGCACTTTAATAGTCCTTTCTGCTCCCTCCCGTGAGCGTAGCTCCCCTGGTCTTGGCACAAGGGCCCTCTGCTTTCCTTTGCATCGAGCCCCTCAAAGGACGTAGCCAGGCACAACTATCGGCCCCTCCATAAAATTCTGAAGTCTTTGCCTTTCAAAGGGCCTGGCTTCCAAGGATGCTCATTTCTGAGGAGACACTAACTCATCCTCTCTGCTTCCCCAACAGGTATCCTGTTAGCTGTGTGCCAGGCTCTGGAGAACAGCACATCCCCCCTGAGTGGTGAGTCTATCCTCCCTGGGTATGGATGGGGGGGAGGGGTCCTGCCTCTCATCTGGAAAACTCCCTCCCAGGGACACCCTATCCGTCTCCTCTGAGCAGGCAGAGGAAAGCCTAGTGAAAGCCCTTCATGGACCAAGGGGGCTATGCATGCGTACCTCAGGGGCCATCTATTCAAGAGCCCTTCACCTGTTGAGACACCCAGTGTGAGCAAGTGAAATGGGGCCTGTTGGAAGAGCTTGAAGCTGTCCATACTTTACCAGGTTATGTGATGATTAGATTTCTGAAGCTCCTGCCAGATTCTGCCCAGTGGCACCTTTGGTTGGGTTTATTTCTATTCATTCTCTCTCTCTCTCTCTCTCTCTCTCTCTCTCTCTCTCTCTCTCTCTCCTCCTAAGAGTTAGGAGACAAAGCCCCCACTTTCTCAGTGTCCCAGGGAAACCCATTCTGTTTCCTGGGCTCCTAGCCAGTGGCCTCTGTTTGTGCATAGTAATGGTGGTCTTAATGATTTTGATTCCTGTGTTGCTGAGTGTTGGGACAGGAGTGTGTGTATGTACTCAGGTATTCATGATTGCATGACAGGCATTTACCCACTGAGCCATCTGGCAAGTACCAGATGCCATAGCAACACTTACAGCCTGGGCATGAGGGAACTTGGACATGAGGCCAGGCAGGAGCTGCCACTTGTTCTGGTACCTGATGGAAATCTCAGCAGGCCACTCGGAGGGCGGGGTGGCAGGGGTTGGGGAGTTGAGATGCTGTGTATGTGGCCACGCTCTGCCTTGCACCCTTCTAGACCAAACTGTGCACCTGAAGCATTCAAGCCTCGGGGGTGGGCCAGCCGGGTGGAATGGGGACCTGCTGGTGACTGAGTCACTTTTGAGGCAAGTTGGAATGGTGGCAAATGCTAATGTAGCCGTCTGTTCCCATAGACAAACAGGGTCTGAGGATATCCCACTTGAGTCTGCTTCCTTGGGGCCATGGAGTGGCTCCGGCTGAGCCCCTTTAGAGTGCTGCAGGCTCTCCTGGCAGACCTGGTCCTTCAGCCAGGAAAATGGCAGTGCCTACCCCACCAGAAGCTTCAGTTCCCTCTTCCCTTTCTAGATTCCCCCCCCGGGGGGGGGGATGTGCCCAGCATCAGCAATCTTTTAGGGCTTACCTCCCTCACACAGAGGCCCCCAAGTCTGCTCAGTCCCCTGCTCTGCTGTCTGAGACTGTCATGGCTGAGCACGGCTGGAGGCCCGGGTGAGCAGGCAGAGCAGAGGCCACACTGTGTGCTGTACGGAAGGCACCAAGCCACTTCTCTGGAAACAAGGTGGCTGGCTACCTATCCAGCCTCTGGCTGCTCTCAGTTGGGTGGGTGAGGTAGATGTGGGACTGGTTCTCTTTGGTTTTGCACACTTTATAACCTGGGTCCTGGGACTCAGGGGGAGGGGCCAGCAAATCAAGTTCAAACAGTGGTGACTGTGTCACTGTGAACTCTCCAAAGGTTGGGTGACTAAGCCCGGCTTGCCTGTCACACTTTCTCTTCTTTGAAGTGGCTTTGCCACTAGGTCTGCTTAGTCTATCCTACCCAGATCTGCTCCCCCAGGGCTGAGCTCCTGAGGTGGGGACAGCTCCCATGATCCTGCGCATGCTTGGTTCATGGGTGCATAGGCACACATGTGCTCACATGCATGTGGAGGCTGGATGACAGCTCTGAATATCATTAGAAGCACTGTCCATCTGTTTGAGAGAGGATCTCTCAGCGGCTTGGAGCACTTTAATTGGACTTGACCAGCTGGCACGCAAGGTCCTATAGTTTCTGCATCCAGGCACTTGGATTAAAAGCACTCAGCCACATCCTTCTTTCTAAGGTGGTTCTGGGGATTGAACTCAGATCCCTGCACTTGAACAGCAGGCCCTCTGCTGACTAGGCCATCATCTCCCCAGCCCTCAGTTTTAATTTGTGATTATTATGGAGTTGGGTTTTGGTTTTTGTTTGTTTGTTTGTTTGTTTTTTTATGTTGCCTGATACATGTACTTCCTTCCAGGTGAACACTGTTTTTGGAAAATCTATTTATTTATATACTGAGTGACTTCAGTATCTGAGCTCCCCTCCCTCTATGCCCTGGGGATTGGTGAACTCATATACTAAATTCCAGAAGCTTCCATTAGGGGTTAAGAAGAGGAATTTCTGGACAGTAGCAAATGGGCATGGTGTTCTGCTCTTTTGGCCAGAACGGGAAGCACATGGAACTGGAAGCACCTTCAGTTTTGATAAATCCCCAAATGACAACTGAGCAGCAAAGGGCCTCTGGCACTCATAGGGTGAGGCCCAGCATCACAGAGCATTGTGGAGAGGAAATTGTAGGCTCCCTGTGCCAACCAAGGGTGGGACATGGGCTCAGAGGAGCACAGGGTTTGTCCCCTGAGCTTTTTTTATGCTTTGGGGGAAACATGCATGCCATTAGAGCAGACAGTTGCCCTGGACCTTTCTTGGTAAGATCTTATTTTGTTCCCTTTCCTTAGATTCCCCAAATACTGACAGTGGAGGGGCCCAGAGGTGTGGGAAACTGGGTTGCATCATCGACCGCTTCTCAGGCGTTTACTTTGGGTGGGACAGTGAAGAACATGGGCCTTGGGGAGGAGGCCAGGATTCTGTGGTGGGGCCTACTTACTTTCAGACTTTCCAAGTTCCTGAGCATGTTAGTCCTCAACTATCTGCCTAGATTAGTTCCCTCATCTGTGGGATTGGACTGAGCAATAGCCTGAGAATCTCCACACATTGTCCTGATGGACAAGGAGAGGTCTTGGAGGCCTGGTAGGGAGATCCTGAGGATGCCTTCACACTTTTTAGGAATCATTGTAGTCAGGGATCAATTGGTGATGCCTGCACACAGCCAGGTAGGGAAGTGGTGGTCTAACTTCCCTGCAGAGTTGGCCCTCCATATCTACAGAATGCTGCCTCTGAAAGCCAAAGGATAAACGGGTCAGAAATACCTGGGAAAATGGAAAGCATAGCAAATGTGTATAAACTCCCCCAAACTATTTACAAAGCAGCAATAGTATGGCCACTATTTATGCACTGCTGGTGTATATAGTAATGAAGAGTCTGTTCTAAATGCACAGAGGGGCTAGGGAGATGACTTGGCGCAATTGTGAAGAGCAGGGTTCATATCCTCAGAACCCATGTAGGAAATGGACAGGCACGGGGGGGTGGGGGGTTCCCTGTAATCCCGGGACATAGGGACAGCTTAGGGCAAGCGGTTAAGTTAGAGTGGCTGAAGCATTGAGAGTCAAACTCAACAATACAGTGAAGAACAAGGATATTAACTTTGGGTCTCCATGCGCACATGTGCACGTGCACACGCGCGCACACACACACACACACACATTACTAAATGTGTGGGGACGTGAGTGTAATGTCCATGTTTAATCTACACCCTGTCCTGTAAGTACTTGAGCATCTGTGGGTTTCGGTGCGGTTGGGCCCTTGTTTCATACAGAAGGACAGATGCATTTGATTCTCTAGGGGTGCTGAACCTCAAGGTTGTTCTTGCATCTTCAGATCCTAACCCTCTGCTTGCTAGAACCCTACAAAGGATCAAGTATCTCTTCCTGACCCTCCAGGGGCCAACCTGGCAGGTGACTGCCCGGCCTGTGAACCTTTCTTGGGAGTGTCACTAAATGCTTACTGTGTGTCATTTAGACCATAAACTGCCACGGGAGTGGAAATCAATGTTCTCAAGTTTGGAACATAAACTTTTATCCTTGTCTGTTTATAAAAAGCCAAAGAGAACATCAGCTGGAGGCAGGTGAGGGCGTTGGCACCCACAGCTTAGAACACCAGCTACACCCTCCCCAGGAAAAAGCTCTGACCTATCTTCAAAAGGCACTTCTCAATGCCCCTTTTAAAAGGACAGAATGCACCGAGTTGCAAAGCTGTCAGGGCAGCCGCTTGCCTCGCCCTCAACATTCCCAGGCTGCTCATCTGGTTCTTTTCTCATGAGACTCACTGTAATGTCCAAGAAGGTGTGGTGAGGGGCCCCCCTGGGCCCTTGGGAGCCAAGTTCCTACCCACCTGCACACTCCTCAGATTGCCAGTCTACACCTCTGATTCCTCATGCTTCGCCCTGGCCAGTGTCTATGGAATCTGGCCTCCCTGTGTTTACTGGCTCATTGAATTAAGTATTTGGAAGACTTTTCAGAAATGATGAACATAGAAACATCACCACGGGGTTCTTTGTAGGGCTTATCACCATCCTTACTTGCATGGGGAGATGGGGCCCAGGTCAGGCATCAGTGGAGACTGTGGACTCCAATCTGCTCGGATGAGAATCTGGGCTGGGCTCCACCAAAAGGAGGGCAGGTCAGACTAGAGGGAAAGCCTTTGAAGGTTCTGCTTGTTTACAAAGCGGAGGGAACACGAGCCAGGCAGGCCTGGCCAGCCAGGCCTCTCCTCATTGCTCACCTCCTTCAACAAAAGCTTTTCAGAACTTCAAACTGCTTCCTGATTCCTTTGTCTGCAGTTTTCCCACACGTGAAGCTGAAGTCATTCTAAAATTAGAAGGCTCACGTGTTTGACCCAGGTACATGGTTCACCTGTTTCAAATCTCTGTCTCTCGCACAAGAGGCCTGCTGTGCCGCAGCGAGGGATAAAACCACACACACACACACACACACACACACACACACACACACACACACTCCTGTGTGAGGTTGCCTAGTGATTAGTTAGCATGGAGGAGCGGCAGGGTGGAATGAGTCTTCCTGCCTTCCGAGGTGCCTGCATGCCTTCGCCATCCACTTCCTCATTTCATCTGCTCTGTGTGTGTGTGTGTGTATGTGTGTGTGTGTATGTGTGTGTGTGTGTGTGTGTGTGTGTGTGTGTGTGTTATACATGCCTGTGCACGTTCATGTTTGTATGCATGTGTGTGTGTGCAGGTGTATTCGTGCATACACATTGAGACTAGAGGCTCACAGACATACGGCATCATCCGCAATGGCGTGCCACCTTTTTTTTTTTTTTTTCCTGGTTTTGGTTCTAAGATTTTTCTCTTCGTTTCTGTATATGTTCCCACCTATGTTTGTTTACTTTATGTGTATAGGAGTTTGCAGAATCTAGAAAAGGGGTCAAATTCCCTGGAATTAGAGTTGCAAAGGATTGGGAAGCCACCATGTGGGTACTGGAAACTGACCCCTAACTTAAACCCTGGTCTTAGCAAGACTGGAAGCACTCTTAACTGCTGAGCCATCCACCTTATTTTTGGAGACAAAATCTCTCCCTGAACCAAGAGTTTGTTGATACAGTCAGGCCAGCTGGACAGCAAGTGCCAGTGGTCCTCCTGTCTCTGCCTCCCCAGGGCTGGGATTACAGGTTTGTGTCTCTGCAGCTGGATTTCTGCATGGGTGCTGAGGATGGGAACTTAATTCCTTCAGGTTTTCAGGGCAAGCGCTGGACCCAGTGAGCCATCCCCTGGCCCCTCCCTACCTGAGTCTGTTGCTTTTCAAACAAAGCCCCCTCCATCTTGGTTTCCTATCAGCCAGATAAAGGAAAGGGATTAAGTTGGTGGCTTTTCAAACTCTGAGTTACAGGGTGACTCTTGCAGGGACATGAACAGCATTCAAAAGCATTCACAGACTCCCTTGGAATAGAGGCATCAGTGTGCAGGGCAAGGACTGGGGTGTCCATCTGCAACCACTACCTTGTCTGAGAAAGGGTCCTCTGTATGCCAGGCTTCAGCCCATGTACATTCAAGGATTCTCCTATCTCTGCCCCTCATTCCCCCCACGTGGGAACCTGACAGAAGATCGGCTTTAATGTGCTCATCTTCATCAGCCCTTTCCAAAACCAACTCACACAAACAGTAGCAGAGAGTGCATTAATTTACATAATGCATAACTAAATTACTCAAATACAATAATGAGTACAACTCAGGTAAACAGGTTTGAGCACAACAACCCAGTGGCCACTTGGTAAACATCTGAGCTAACTGGTAAGAACAGAAATAGGCTGTCAACTATGGACACCACCACCTAAGCTTGTGCGGGCTGAGGGCCTTGGTCCAATGAGGCCAGCAGAGGAAGGCGGTGTTTGGCACTGGGTGTGCTAAGGGCAGGTTTGAGTGGAGCTAGGATAGGAGAGCAGCCATCAACTTCAGGGGAAGCAGGGCAAGTCCTAACATCCATAGGACTTTAGAATCTAGGCCTGTGGACACCCTTATTATATTACTGGTTTTAATGTTTTACATTAATTTTACACACATTGCTGAGAACACTCTACCAGAGGGCGGAGAGCATTCATTGAATCCAGCCCTGAGGAAAACTAAGCGTTAGCCCCGCCAAAAAAGGGATGGCGATTGGTTTGGTCTGGTTTGGTTTGGTCTTTGGAGACAGCCCATACTGGCCTTGCCCTTTGACTTGATATATAGATGACACTGGCCTTGAATTCCTGATTCTTCTGCCTCTGCTTCTCAAGTGCTGGGATTACAGGACAATGCCAACGTGCCTGGCTGATTATGTTGATTGTGACATCCTAAACGCTGACAGAGCCAGAGCAGATCATGACAGACTTCTCTCAAGAAAGCCTCGCTTGTACACTAGGAAGACTTGGTGCTCTTAGTCTCAGCTCCCAAATTGACAGTTTTGATCCATTTCATTGAGCTGAATCTTGCTACACCTGGGTGCTAAGCAGATTTCCCATCAGACTGGCCACTCATGGCCAAGGAGAGCATCTATTTAGGTATCAATCTGGTCAAAAGCAGAACCCATGACCAAAAAAAAAAAAAAAAAAAAAAAAGCAGCAACAAAACCCAGCACCTTCCCACCATCCACCTATGACAAAAGTGGCTGCTTAAGGAATTGGCCTCAGAGTCCTGCTGGGAAAATACTGGGTGCCCCAGCTGGCCCAAGGAGCACAGGCATTAGGACACATGCAGACACCCAGGGGTCATGCACAGGCTGGGCTATTACTCTGTTCCATGAGAACATCCTAAGCCAGCCATTCTATGTCTGCCTTAGTGAAGTCTGATTCTTAGTGACGAATATGATTGGCAGAAGCAGAAAAGGAAACCTGCAGGCAGCAAAGGACCAGAGGCAGTAGGCTGAGGAAGAAGGCAGACTCCATAGTTGAACCTGACGAATAGGAGCCCAGCACCCCAAATCTAAAATGGCCTGGGAATCATTCTATATAGCAGATGTTTGTTGAGCAACTTGCTGCCTTCAATGTCCGGATTGTCCTAATATTAACTAACTGTCTATTGGACCCAGTGTAGAATTGCCTGAAAACAACTCCAGTTGGGTAATTGTCTTTATTAGGTTGGTCTGTAGGCATGTCTGTGAGGGATTGTCTTGATTATTAATTGACATAGGAGGGTCCAGCCTACTGCAGGCAGCACCATCCCTACGTCAGTGGTCCAGGAGGAATATAAGGAAGTTAACTAAGCATGAGCCGCTGAGCAGGCCAGCAGTGCTCCTCCATGGCCTCTGCCACTGAGCAAGCCAGCAGTGCTCCTCCATGGCCTCTGCCACCGAGCAAGCCAGCAGTGCTCCTCCATGGCCTCTGCCACTGAGCAAGCCAGCAGTGCTCCTCCATGGCCTCTGCTCCATGTCCCTATTTGCACTCCTGCCGCCCTGACTTCCCTCAATGATGGACAGTGACCTGGAAGAATGAGATGAAATAAGCCATCTCCTCAAGACCTTCCACTCCCACGAGGAGACAGACATCACGGAAGTTACTCTATTAACTTGACATGGTATCGAGGATGACACTAGAGTTTGGGACATCTCTTGTACTTGTCATGGGATGGCGGCATCTATTGCTGATGGGTGTGAAAGGTGACTTAGATTTGACAGACTGTGACAGGGTCTTCCTATATGACCCAGCCTGGTCCTTAAGAGCAGCTTAGTGTTAACGTGTTAAACAAGAACTTGAACATTGTGCAGAGCGTGTGGCCCACTTTGGCCCTTCTAGGGAATCTGCGTTATAAAAACAGAGAGAAGTTAGGTTATTCCCCCATGGGAGTAAAAAGAGGAATCTCTAAATGTCCAAAATGGGGAAGGAAGCAGCTCCAGAATGGGTGGGCACAGGGCTCCTAGGGGGCACAGGGCTCCTAGGTGGGCACAGGGCTCCTAGGGGGCACAGGGCTCCTAGGTGGGCACAGGGCTCCTAGGTGGCCCTTCAAAACTGTGTTGGTGAGAAAGTGGAGAGGTGACTCTGGTTGAGAGCACTGGCTGCTCTTCAGAGAACCAGAGTTCAGTTCTAGTACCCACATGGCAGCTCACAAACCCCTGGAACTTCAGTTCCAGGACCTCCGAGGGCACTGCATGCATGTGGTGCACATAACATACACGCAGGCAAAACACCAATAAAAAAACATAAATTTTTTGTTTTAATTTTCATTGTTAATGAGCCAAGCAGAATGGTTCCTGCCTGTGATTCTGGCGCTTGGAAGCTGAGGCAGGAGTTTGAGGCCAGCCTGGGCTATCTACGGAAAGACTTTGTCACAAAGAGAAAGCATATTGGTTGTTTTCAGGCAAGTGCTCACGGAGCCCAGGCTAGCCTTAAACTTACTATATAGTTGAGGATGACCTCGAGTCCCTGATTTTCCTGCTTCCACCTCCCAAATTGCAAGGATACAAATATGCTTTTAGAAAGTCTACTGATGAGGAAATAAAATATATAATAAAGGAATACACACATGATGTCCATGTAGGAAAAAATGGAATTGAAAGATGAACCTCAGATTTGCAATTGATAGGACGAGATGCAAAGATAAAGGACAGACACATTTACAGCAGATAAGCCTGTCTCTCCCTGTGTCCTTGGTGTCCGGCAGCTTCTGTGGTTACCAAGGCTAGCCCAAGCCCAGAGATCCCCTAGTAGCATTGTTCAAGAACCAGTACACTGTGCTCTGCAGCCTGGCCCCAGGTCCTGATCCCTGTACAGCAGCCTTCCCTATGGCCTTGGTATCCAGTTGAGTGTCCTCCTGTCATTGAGCTTACTTTAGTGGCCCTGTAGCTCCCAAGTCACAATCCTCTTTGCAGAAACTAAATTCAGGAATCCTGACAGTTCTGCTGCTAATCTTTTGCTCTAGGGCATCTTTGTGCTCAATAGCTGTAAATGAATCACGCAAATACTTAGCACCTCTTAAGAATTTGAATTATTATGTGTATGATGTTGGGAGATGCACATGCCACAGCACATGTGTGTAAGTCCAAAGACAACTTGGTACAGTTGGTTCTCAACGATAAACTTTACATGGGAGCCAGGGCTCAGACTCCAACCCTCAGGCTTTGCCTCACAAGCTCCTTACCAGCTGAGCCATCTCACCACCCCGAGATCCTCAGCATATCACTATGAAGTGAGTCCTTGGTTAGATGCCTTTGCTCGGAGGTATGCTAAGGTAAATGCTCTGAGTACATGCAAACGCAGATGTCCAACAGCTGAGCGCACTAAATACATTTTCAACTTATATTTCCCATGGACCATCCACCAAGTGCTCATCTTCTTGCAAGTGGGGTGAGTTGCACGCAGGAAACCTTGCCTTTAACAAAAGTAGAAGGCTTTTCTGCATCCCCAACACTAGGCACATCTGTCATCTGTGAAGCAATGGACAACTAAGAGACGTTGGGAGGGTGGTGTAGCCTCCCTGTGCACCAGAAGCACACACACACACACACACACACACACACACACACACACACACCATCCTCTCTTGCTGCTCCCTGCTGTTCTCCATGCTTTGTGTCATTGCTGGAGAAGCAGGTCCTCTGGAACAAGACTGTCTTTATGAGGCTATTTTATCCCCAACAATTGAGCACTGAGGCAGTGAATCTGACCCTTCAGTGCCATGACAGTCATCTCACAGAATGAAAATGTAGTGGCACTTTCCGTAAAAAGATGTTCTCAGCTTTGAGCGACAGTCCTCTATCCCGAGTCCTCCTCCTCAGCTGGATTCTAGAATAAGGCAGGACTGAATTTTCAGTGAGTTAGGACCCTCACTGAGCCCCCCCTCCCCATTGAGGGGTCATCTCTGGGATGACGGGAAGTACACAGTGACTTTGAGGCAGGATGGTGGCTTCGTTTCCTGGGTCTCAAGCCAGAGTGAGGGCAGCTTCTAAGCCGTGGAGCCTCAGAGGCTACAGTTCACAGATTCGTCCCCAGTGATTCTTTCTAATGCTGTGACCCTTTCCTTATGTTGTGTGACCCCAGCCATAAAATTGTTTTCATTGCTACTTCATAACTGTAATTTTGCTACAGTTATGAATCATAATGTAATTATCTGATAGGTAGATGATCTTAGGTGACCCCTGTGAAAGGGTCATTCAACCCTCAAAGGGGTCATGACCCACAGGTCGAGAATTGCCGGTCTAGTGTCTTATCTTGAAGTCATGGCCCAATTTCCAGATGTCTCACACACCTGACCCTGGTGTGACCTTTGGCTAATCTGTGAGCCAAGGAGGAAAGGAGTGAGATGGGGCAGAGCAGAGCCTTGTGCAGCAAGGGCAGCCCAGAGCCAGAAGCAGCATCTTCTCCTCCTTCCCCTTTGCACTCATTGGCCTTTCCCATGAGCCTTTTCTCATCTCTACTCTGAGGGGCTTGGACCATGATAAGCACCGCTCTGCACCTTGCCCGGGAGATCTAGAAAGGTGTTTTTGAGGTCTCAGAAAGGGAAGGTATCATGTGTTTCACTCTGAAATCTGCCACCAATGAATCTTTCCAATACTGTATAGAGGCTATGACATGCCTCTATAAAAGCCTGGCAACTTCTACTAAAGTCAGTTTTTCAGCACTTTGCAACTGGCACCTAGTTAAACAAAAGCCAGCACAGAGAAGGCAGAATCCTGAATCCTGACACTAGGGGCCACTGGGTCAGAACTTCCCAACCTTTTTGGAATAAGCACCAGATAGATAGATAGATAGATAGATAGATAGATAGATTATATATGTATGAGATAGATTTCCTATGTATGTATGTATACACACATGCATACACACACACACACACACACATATGTATATGTATATATATATGGTTTTACTCTATAGCTCAAATGGCCTGGAGCCCATATGTAGCCTAGGTTGATTTTGAATTTGTAGCAGTCCTCCTGCCTCAGTAAATATCAAAAGCATAAAGCCTACAAATAGTAGCTGAGTCTTTATTAATTATTTCTTATTAAATCAATATATATATATATAATGTCCAAAACTGCTCTGAGAGTACAACATATCCCAATGGACTTGTATTGATTGGCCATGTTAAAGTCACGTACTCCCAGTGTGAACGACTGTGTTTTCTATGTGCTGGGTGTTGGTCTGTCCGGCATCACTTAACTCCTGAAACTCAGAGGAGGTAGTCTTTGCAGCTATATCTTATACTTGACAAAACTTGGGCACAGGGGGAGTTCTGAAACATGCCCAAGGTCACTAGAAAGTGGGAGATGTGGAACTCAAACCCAGGTGATAATGGGTTACAGGGTTCTGGGTAACTTACCACTGTGATTTTCACCTCTGCTTACACACACACACACACACACACACACACACACACACACACACACCTCATCCCAACACATGGTATTTAAGGGCAGACTTACATCCAACTCATACCCATTCACTGGCTCCTAGTCTCTTCCTTGTGCAGGAGAGATCAGAAACTGTTCTCTTAGAGGTTTGTTTGTTTGTTCGCTTGTTTGTTTTTATCTTCGGTTTCATTAAAGATTAGACTTGTGGGCCAGTAAAATGGCTCAAGGTAAAAGTGCTTGCTACTTGAGTTCGATCCCTGAGTTCCATGTGATGAAAGGAGAAACTGACTTCTAAAAGTCTCCTGACTTATATGCCTTTAATCCCAGCACTTGGGAGGCAGAGGCAGACGGATTTCTGAGTTCGAGGCCAGCCTGGTCTACAAAGTGAGTTCCAGGACAGCCAGAGCTATACAGAGAAACCCTGTCTCAAAAAACAAAAACAAACAACAACAAAACACACACACACACACACACACACACACACACACACACACACGATAAATGAATTTAAAAATATAATAAAAAAATAAAATTAAATACTCATCTGAAGCAAACCATGTGTGTAATTACCAATGTATGTGGTGCATGGGTATAGCATGTATACATGGAAATACTACAACAGCATGTGTGTCAGCAATAGTTCACCTTCTTTCTTATCACAAGTTATATAATCTTCCTCTGTCTGCCCTGCCCTGCCCTTCAGGCAAGGCCAGCTCTGTTGCTTCGGTGGATTTTGCTCTTAGATGTATTTCTATGCATTTGCAAGGGTCTGGTCATGAGTGCTTCCTGACAGAACTTCCTTGTAGGTCCCGTTGAGACTGTGTCTGGAGACCTGGGAAACGTGGGTAACCCTGTAGATTGCAAAGTCAGTTGGCAGGGATAAAAGCAGTGTTCTCCTGGTTCACTTTAATGTGTACAGTGTCCTGTCTGCCGGGTGACCACAGTGTAGGAAGTTTCTGGGTCAGCAGGAGAGTCAAACCTTCTTACCACGTCCATCTGACTTGTCAAAAGATGTCTAAGCAGGAAAATCATCCCCACTTGATAGCACTGGGCTTAGAGTCTGGATCCTGGAAGCCCGTGTATTAAGTTACTTTTCAAAATCTTAAGTAGCATAGCTTTATGAGTGTCCATTCTCAGAACCTGTATGTTTTCCTCGGGTCCAATGGTGGCCTCTTCCTGTGTGTTTGCAGGGGCATGGTCATGGGTGCTTCCTGGCAGAACCTTCTGCTGAGACAGCCTTGTCAGGACAGTTGTGAAACATGAGGTGAACCTTGAGGACCGCTGTATTTTAGAATATGGTAATTTGTATTTTAGAATATGGTATGTGGCTATGTAGTGCTGGGGACCAAATCTAGGGCCCTGGGCATGCCAGACAAGCACTTAACTACTGAATGAACCGCAACACCCTCCCCTCAGGACACACTCCCTCCTCCTTTTTTTTTTTAAAGGCTGACATCATTTAGAATCTGGCTCCAGCCAGGCATGGTGGCAAAAACAGGCCTGAGGGTTTGAGGCCAGCCTGGTCTATATAGCAAGCTCCAAGCCAGCTAAAGCCCCATATAGTGATACTGTCTCAAAGAAGAAAAGAAAGGAAATCTGGCTCAGAAAATGCTTTCTTTTTAAGTAAAAGAGCCTAAGCCCACCCCTAACCCCTGCCCTACTGCTCAGGCCACATGCATGTATGCCTTCCCCAAAAGGAGGCACCTCTGAAACCTTCTGGCCAGTGTGTAGAAAATCACACTGGCCCATATGACAGCCACATACCACTGGGGAACACTTGATACATGGCTAGTCCAAGCCAAGCATTGGCAATAAACAACAGATTGTGGATTTTATAGGTTAGTGAGTTTAGAATGACTATCTTATGAATAAATATATACAGTAGCCATCTTTATTTTGATTACTATAGGTCAGATCTACTTCACTACTGAGACTCTAATTCATAGGTCTGGGGTGGATTCCCCAACATGAGTGTGGTGGATAGTCTTAACCCTGCCATGGGAGTCTAGACTGTAGCCACAGTTAGAACTGTGGGGCAGAGTGAAGACCTTGGAGCCCTGACTCAGATGCAGACAGCACCTCATTTATACTGTCAGTGGCCATGGGAACCCAATGAATGTGAAAGGACCTACTCCCTATAGCACCAAGTACACATCAGCCATCACACCCTAGCAGGTGTGAACATGGACTATAGAAGCTCATCTGCATGGGGCAGATGTCTATCCAACCCTAAAGCCAGAGCAGGACAGAGGACATCCCCCATACTGTTGCACAGACCTCAGCCATATCTGGGGGTTTCTTTTGTGCTCCCTCCATTTCTCTTAGTAATGACCTGGCATGAGATCAGGGACACTTTCCTCTCCTCGATTTCCCTTCTCTGTAGACTGTCTCCATCCCCTGAGCCTGGAGCTATAGCCTCTTCCCTGAGTCCTCTTCACCTGACACAGGTATCCCATATGGCTGCTTCCTCACAGCCCATTCACCAACGAGTACACCTGGCTCTAGGGAGCCCCATACAAGCTTTCTGGTGATTCCATCTGTACAGGGAACCTATAGAGTCCTAGTTTCTCATCTACTGCCGTGATAAACACCATGAACAGAAGCAATTTGGGGGTGGAGGGGTATCTTAGTTACCGTCCTCTTGCTGTGAAGAGACAGTATGACCAAGGCAACTCTTAGAAAAAGAAAGCATTTCATTCGAGGTTTAGAGGTCTAGTCTGTGATCATCATGGTGGGAAACAGACAGGCATGGCGCTGGCGTGGACGGAGCTGAGAGCTTCACATCCTAATCCACAGACGCAGGCAAGGAATGACTGGACTAGGCTGGGTTTTTTGAAACCTCCAAGCCCACCCTTAGTGACGCTACTCCAACAAAGCCATACCTCCTAACCTTCCCCAGACAGTTCATAAACGTGGGACTCGGCATGCAAATATATGCTCCTGTGGGGGTCATTCTCATTCTAACTTCCACTGGGAGGAAAGGGTTTATGTGGCTTCCAAGTCTCCATCACAGCCTGTCACTGAGGGAAGTCAGGGGAGGAACTCAATCAGGAGCATTGGCAGGAGCTGTAGAGGAAGCTGCTTACTGGCTTGTCCCCCTGGCTCCCAGACCATGGCCCTGGGCCCATCTGATGGAGGCCACTCCTCAGTTGAGGTTCTCTCTGCCTACATGACCCTACTTTGTATCAAGGTTATAAAAACCAACATATAGTGTCTGTACACTTCTGCCTAGTACACTGACCCTAGCTGTAGGTTCCACCTGCTATCTTCTCCAGCCTAGTGTGTGGTACAGAAGGCCAGTTCCCAGATGCAGTGGCCAACACCTCCTTGTGACATTCTGCCTTCTGTCCTTTAAGCTGGAAATGGCCTGTAAAGTCAGTTTTGATTATTTAAAAAAAATAAAGAAAAGAAAAGACCAGCTTTCTAGCATTGGCCGAGCTAAAAGTGAATGCTAAAATAAGCTGGTTTTAATTATTTTTCTTCTTGTGCCTAATAATTTTTCTCACTGTAAATAAATTCAATGGCCTTTATAAAGGATTTGTAACCTGCTATGAACTGGCTTTAACCCTGGCTGGAAAGGAGCTAAATTACCATTTTCACAAATTAAATAATTGCACATAAGGAGAACAGCTCCAAATATGAAGAACAGAGGCTAAGGAGATGGCTCAGTGGGTTAAAGTGCTTAATGTAATCATGAGGACTGAGTTCAGACATCCAGAATGCCTATTTTAAAAAAAAACAACTCTGTGTGTGTGCACACGCGAGCGCATGCTTATATGCATGCCGTGTTTTCCAGGGCACATGTGGAGGTCAGAGGACACTGTTGGTCAGTCCTTGCTTTTACCTTGTTAGAGACAGGGTCTCTTTTCACTTGATACTGCACATGCCAGGCTAACTGGCCCACAAGCCTCGGGGATTCTCCCAGTCTGCCTTCCATCTCACTAGAAAAGCTCGGGGGTTAGAGATGTGAGCCACTGTGCTGGCCTTACCTGGATTGTGCTCTGAGATGGTGCTTCTAAGTCAGTTACTCTGTAGTGGACAGTAGCAAGAAATGCTGCCATAGTTAGCATACGGTCAGCCTTCTCAGGGGCTTACTGTCCCATCCCAGAGTCACTGTGGCATGACCAGCCTGGACTCAGAAGATGTGAAACACGACTTTATCTCATATCACCTTGCTGCATGGGTGACTAGATCTGTTCTGGGCTCTTCCATGCTGGCTTACAGATGTAACTTTTCTTGTGCCAGTGTTAAAATGCTTTGATTATTTCCATTTCATTATGTCTATTAGAATATTTGATGGTACACACCTCTCCATGTTTAAAGGAACATTGCGTCTTTAAATATCTTATATCTTACCTTTAACGGTGAAGCTAGTGTCATTTAGTCAGTTCTCACTTATCCTGAAGGCTTTGAAAGAGTAACTGGTTCTTCCCTCCCCTGATGGCAAATGTGCCAATGAGAACAATTTTATAGCATCATGCTACTATAGCACAGTTCCTGCTACAGAAATTACCTTAAAAGGAAAGACCTGTGGCGTTCCACAAATAGATCTTGAAGACACCTTTTAAAAACTCTTCCCAAGTGTTCTACATAATCTATATTTCAAACATCTTTGAAGGCTGTCTTTCCCTGGATGCTTTAAGACTATTTCTATGGTGGTTGTTGTACTCTTAAATTTTTATGTATACAACACAGCATTGTGAGTTATCTTTAAAGATATATTTTTATTTATGTGTAATGGGGGGGGGGTGGCTGTTGTGTGTGTGAGTACAGGTATCTCTAGAGGCCAGAAAAGGCATCAGATCCCCTGGATCTGGAGTCACAGGTGGTTGTGAGCCCCCATACGGGTGCTGGGAACTAAAGAGCAGTACACTCTGTTAACCCCTGAGCCACCTCCAGCCCAGCAGTTATGGGAATTCCAGCCACCTCCCCAGCCCAGCAGTTGCGGGAATCCCAAGCCCAAAGCTTTACAGCCGATCAAAGCTCCATTACATGTTACACAATGGAATTTCATGCCACAGGTAGAAAACCACCCTCCCTCAATCCTATATGTTTTGAATTGGTTACCATGGTTTTGAGGCAACTAGTGACCTTCATCCTGACACTGGGTATTCTTCAAGGCACAGTCACACATAGCAAGCTGACGTGGGATGCAGTGGTGGTTTAACATCTCTAGGGAGAGGGCAGTTCATGCCACAGTGACTCTGATACAGGACAATAAGCATCTGAGATAAACAGATTTAGGTTTGGAAGCTAGACAACATTTTAAAATAAATATTAGCAGGTTGAAATATTACAAAGGTGGAAGCATAAGAATTCTCTAAGAAAATACAAATGAGAAGCTGGCAGTGTAGCTCAGTTGATAGCGTGCTTGCCTAGCATGCACAAAGCCCTGGGTTCGATCCCCAGCACTGTATAAACAAGGAGTGGAGGTGCACACCTGCAACCCCAGCACTCAGGAGGTGGAATCGATAGGTCAGAAGCTCAAGGTCACCCAGCGGGTGCCAGATCAAGGCTGCATTACCTTGGCTGTGCGAAAACCTGCCGCCAAAACATTTATCTTATTGTATTATGTTTATTTGCTATGCATTATATCCATTAGATATTAGGAGTTGGGAAGTAGGGCATTTGCCTAACATTTGTGAGGCTATGAGTTTTATCTCTAGTACCAGAAAGCAAGAATAAAAAAGAATATTTATATGACTGAAAAGCAGCAGGGAGGGAGGGAAGAAAAGAGAGAAAGAAAAGAATAATTAGACCATTAAAGAACAAATAATATAGGGAAACAGTTATAAAAAATTATAGTTTTATGAGCAACAAAAGAAACCTCTACAGAAAAAAAAAATACGTAGTCAATATCTCCATTCTTGAACCCTAAAAAGAATTCATATTCTTAATATATAAAATACTTTCTCAGAGCAATGGGAAATCTTAAGAGAATGAGTAGATTATTCAAATGGGCATCTTGTAAAATAACAGCTCCCCAGGCCAAGCATTACAAAGCAGATGTCCAGGCTTGAAGCCTCCAAAGAAATGGAAATCCCTGTGAGGAAGTGTTGGTGCACACAGTGGGGAGAGTCAGAAACAGGCGTTGGTGTGTGAGATCTGACAATGTATGAAAGCGGGTTGCCAGCACTCAGGGTTTGCAGGGAGGCCCCGCCCTCCCGCCAGCACACTTGTAAGAACTTACGCTAAGGAAGTAAGCACTGGGTGGATTTATGCTGAGACCTAGCTGGGGATCGGATGGGGGGCTGACAAGATGGCTCAGCAGGTAAAAATGCTTGCTGCCAAGGCTGTCTACCTGAGTCCAATCCCCAACCACCAACATGGTGGAAGGGGTGAACAGACTTTCTTCTGTAAGGTATCCTCCACATGCCAATATAACACATGTGCACCCTGCACACACCAAAACCAGTAATAATTGTGCTAATAGTTTTATAAGTGCTGAGGTGATTAGCTGCTGCTGGGGAAGGATTAGCATCACTGTGGGATGTGCTGGAGCCCCTGGTGAAGGCTGAGAGCAGCCCTGTGTGTGTGTGTGTGTGTGTGTGTGTGTGTGTGTCTGTCTGTCTGTCTGTCTGTCTGTCTGTAGAACCAAAGCCTGTGTGGGGCTGTGGTTTGGAGACTTATCTCCGACTGGCTGCAAGCGTCTCAGACTCTTACCCTTCAAGTTACTTTGAGTTTGGGATCAGATTTCTCACCTCTGATTTCCCCATTACAGCTTAGATTTATGTGGTTCCGAAAGATAGAGTCATGGGTTTGAATTTCTAAATTCTGTGGACTGTGATCATCCACACTCAAAAACTTGAGTCTCACTTTTGCTGCTTTGCCTTTTAGAAGGGCTGTCTTGAGGTTGCAGAGGGAACTTAGTAATAAATAAATAAATAAATATTTTTTTTAAAAAGTTCTTTTGG
The DNA here is from genome assembly GCA_902729485.2 of Mus minutoides. Classification (NCBI taxonomy): domain Eukaryota; kingdom Metazoa; phylum Chordata; class Mammalia; order Rodentia; family Muridae; genus Mus; species Mus minutoides. Next base: position 84,127 of record LR751417.1, on the reverse strand, counting down.
CCAGGCGTGGTGGCGCACGCCTTCAATCCCAGCACTTGGGAGGCAGAGGCAGGCGGATTTCTGAGTTCCAGGACAGCCAGGGCTATACAAAGAAACCCTGTCTCGAAAAACCAAAACAAAAAAACAAAAAAAAAAGTTCTTTTAAAAGAGCACTGGCTGTTTTGCAGAGGACTGGAGTTCAGGGCCCATCACCCACATAGCAGCTAAACCATCTATAACTCCAGTTTTAGTGCTTCCAAAGCCCCCTTCTGACCTCCAAGCTTGGCAGCACCAAGCCCATACATGGTGCCTAAACATGCATACAGGCAAAACACACATACACATAAAAATAAGTAAGTATGTCTTTAAATGAAGGTCATCACAGTAGAGAATATCTTATTACAGACAGCAGGCAGAAGGGGGCTCTTGCATGATGTGACAGACTGAGCCCCAAAGATGCCTACCTCCAGACCCCAGAAACTATGACTATGCTACCTCTGTGGCCAAAGGGACCAAAGGGACCTTGCAGATAGTCTGCAGGACCTTGGAAGTGGGATTATCTCGGGTAGATGGTCCGATTGTAGTCTCTCAAGGACCCTTAAGATAAGCAAGCAAGAGAGCAGAGGGCGCAGTGCGTGATGTGACAGGAGCAGAATTGCATCCCAAGGTGAAGAGCGCCAGCAATTTCTGAAAGCTGTGGAATGAGCTGGCTGGGCAGTGGCTCACGCCTGCTTGATTCTAGCCTCTTGACACTCATGTCACCTTGTGGCTTCCAGGATTGTAAGACAATATGCTGTGCGGTTTTCAAGTCATTGAATTTGCAATTTTTGTCATTGTGACCATAATAAATGAGAAATTTGGAAGAGAGCAAAGACTGAACTTGAACTTGAGCCTTCTGTGCATCTTAGGTGGTCCTGGTGAGAGGCTTAAGGGCCTAGAGCCATTGCAGATGGACGGAATCACCTTGCTGGTCTCTCTTCACCCTTCAGGCTCCCTCCTTGCTCTGGGGTGGTATTTACCCCAGTCTGTGCCTGGCTGTTATGTCACTAATAAGCGTGGGTGAGGCTGAGGAGGAAATCTTAGCTGATTTGTCTTGAAGGCATTTTCCTTTTTGGGGTGTGTGCTCAGCTGACTGACATATTTCACGGATCCTCCTTCCGAGAGGGTTGTGTGGGCAAAGAGGGTGGACATAGCAGGTAAGAGCCACCAGAGCCCTAACAAATGGAGGCCATGCTGCACCTGACCCAGGGTGTGGACCCTTCAGGTCACACATGGTAGTCCTAGATTCTTCTAGAAATGGTTCCTAGAAGAGCCTTCTTGGCTGGTGAGATGGCTCAGTGGGTAAGAGCACTGACTGCTCTTTCAAAGGTCCTGAGTTCAAATCCCAGCATCCACATAGTGGCTCACAACCACCCATAGTGAGATCTGACACCCTCTTCTGGTGCGTCTGAAATCAGCTACAGTGTACTTATGTATAATAATAAATAAATCTTTAAAGAGGAGGAGGAGGAGGTGCCTTCTTGCTCCAACTCACACCCCAAATCACCATAAATTCATATAAAAAAAGTTTGATATTTGGGGATGGAGCGATGACTCTGTTTAACTGAGAATATTGCTCTTACAGAGGACCTGAACTCCATTTCTAGCCCCCATGTGGGGTGGCTCACAACTGCCTGACTTCAGCTCCAGGGCATCCAACACCTCTGGCTGTTCTAGCTCCAGATCTCACACTCACACACCCACAGAGAGAGACACAGACACAGAATTTAAAATGATAAAATAAAACATTTGGGAAGGGAAGTTCAAAACTCTAGCATCATCATAGGCCCAAACTGTAGACATGCCAGATCTCTAAGCCATTTGCCTAGAAGAGGGAATGAGTCCTACTTCCCTGGCCCACAGGAAACACACAGGAGGAAAGAAGATTTCTCATTCAGTGCTAGGTAATGATATGGACAGATTGGGGCTTTCTTCAATAATATGTTATAATTATATTTCAATTAAAAAAATAAAAAACATATTTTTTTATACTTATGCCTTTCCTGGATGTATAAGCACTGACATCATAATAATTAGTATCCATTACAATTAAGAGTTTGGGTCTGTTAAATATAAATATATACACACTGTTCTCAAGTTTGTGTCTGCGAGATCAGGACTCTGCTTAACAACGGACTGAATCGGTCTTGGAGCTGCTGTGAACAAATGACTGACGGTTTTCAGCGTTCACACAAAAGCCAAGTGTTTTAATGAGGGGATAACGTGAAAGACACCTTTGTCTTTTGAGCACACTCGTAGCACAAACGGTGATTGAGAAGCAAGTGGGGGGGGTTGCACAGATAGCTTGTTAGCCCAGCATGCGTGCGGAAAGGGTGTGAAATTAGCTAGGGATGTGAAAACCCCCCACTTCCTACAAACGAGGCTCATACTCTAAAGGAACAGCAAGAGAAATGAAGCAGCAGCAGCCTCGAGAAGAGGCGGGGAAAGCCAGGCTTTGTGTACACTAGGGCCCTGGGCTCTGACCAGCTCCCATGACAACCAGCAAAGTGACCTTAGACAAGTGGCCCGACCTCTCCATTTCCTGGTCTGTGAAATGGGAAGATAATACCTGCGTGTCTGGTGATGGTAAGAAGTAGGGCAGCCTGACGCAGGCAGCCTGACACTTCATCTCATCCACGCCTGACCTCAGAGGACATGCTGTCCAGCTGCAAAGATGCCAGAGCCATCCTTAACTGATCATACTCCAACACAGAGCCCATTCATTCCACCCATCCTCTCCCCTTGGCCCCACCTGAGCCAGGTGTGCAGAAGGAAATGTCACATTCAAGTACCTGTTAAGGCGTCCTGTAGGATGGCGGCATGGCTAGAATCAATGTGATGCCAGCTCACCCTCTTTCCCTCTTTCCCAGATCCCTGTGTTGGGTCCTCATGTTGGGTCTCTAGTCTCGTTCCACTCCCTCTCCATCTCAATCCCTTTGTTTTTCTCTGCCTTGAAACTCCATCAACAGGAGTGTGGGTCCCAACCACCCCAGTCTAAGGCTAGCTTCTATGCACTTCTCTTTATATCATTGAGCCAAACTTGTGGCAGGGACACATACAAGCCCCCCCCCAAGACACGGGCTTCTTCCTTGAGTCTTAAGTGCGCCTTCTCAACACCATGTATAAGTTCAACCTGGTTGGTGTGTACACTGTTCCTTGTATGGCTATGATTTCAGAACCGACCTCTTTGCATTGGATAACCCATTTGGGGGCCCCACCCACTCAGCATTCTTTAGTTGCCTGTAGCTCTTTGCCTAAGGTTAGGGTCCCATGAGACTTCCCCCTTCTGTGTGAGCATGTCTGTTGGGCTTGTCCTCTTCAGGTTGTGTTTAAAAAAGACATCTTGGTGAGACCTCACAGATGTAGCCTCTCTGACATTTCTAGGAGGCAAAAATCTCTCGGCAAACGTCCGATCTTTAGACTGTACAATCTTTCTGCCCCTTTCTTCTACTATGAACACTTTTTTATACTTAAGTTTCCAAACTCAGACATGGCGGCCCACACGTGTAAGCCAGGTCCTAAGGAGGCAATGCCAGGAAGGTCCCTGGGGCTCACTAACCAGTCAGCCTGACCTACTTGCAAAGTACCAGACCCCCACAGAAAAGTGAGTGACCCCTGAGGAACAACAGTGGGCCTGGACTGTCATTTGCCTTCCACACTTGCACACACACACACACACACACACACACACACACACACACACACCCCAAACTACGCAAAGAGACCTGGTGGGCACTGCTGGAACTACCTTAAACAGAGTGACTGCTTTCACATTTGTACAGTTGGTGACTTCTGGGCTATGCCGCTCTGGGAAGTGTGGCTGGGGTTGGGACCACGCACTGGCCATCCGGGTGTTCACTATTTTCCTCCTCCCCTTTCCCATGAATTTACTGGGTTCTGCTGGGGGCCCTGGGAGGCTCTAGGGCTTCATTTGGGAGTCTAAGGTTGGTAGCCTCCAGAGTAGACCAAGAAATGCTGAGACACCATTGGAGTGCTTTTGCTTCTCCGGTCTTCATGAATGGCTTGAATTCAAAGGCAACGCGCTAACTCATCTGCATCCAAGCATTCTTTGTTGGAAAACCCCAGAAGCAGAGAAAGCCTAGGCCTGGGGAGCCGATGGAGGCTGACAAGCTGCCTGGGTGTCCTTCCACAGCTCACTGATGAGTTGAAGTTAGAGAGGATGACTGACTCACAGACCCTTGATTATTTACTCTACGCAATGCTGAAAGGCATCGGTGTTTTTTGGAAGTTCTGTCCCTTGGCACAGAAATAAAACCTCCTTTCTAAGCTAGAGAGATTGATGTCCAACTACAGTAAAGGAGCTTGTGCGTCAAAGGGAAGTCTGTGTTCTGAGAGCGAATATTAGACCTTCCCCTCCGCCCAGGCAACCCTAGCACACTGCATGTTATCAGACTAAAACCCACTACGTGGAAATAAAGTCAAGCTTAGAAAACTTACATAGAAACAGTCCGGTTCACCAATGCCAGAAAAGAGTTGTATGAAAAAGTTGTTGTTTTTCAAAATGTATTCATGAGGAAATGATGGCTGGGGAGGGGGGCAGTGATGTTATCTTTGAGCTACGCTGAAGAACAGATTTCAGTGATTTCCATTTTCTCTTCATAAGTTTACTGACACCATATGGTAAAGTTTTATCAGATGGGCTCTTTGTTATGTGTTCGGTCGGTTCTCGGTGAGGTTTGCCGCAATGGTTCACTCCTCTTTCTGTGCTTCCATTTATAGTCTGGGGAGGACCGTCTCCTATATGGTTTTCTTGTTGTTTGTTTGTTTGTTTTAGTCTATTTATACATGTCCTAAGCCATTGACTCTCAACCTTTTCTAGACAGTAGACAACCCCAAGGAACAAGCTATTGTCCTAGCTGCACCTCAGAACAATTAGGTCATTATCCTGGGTACGGGGGTGGACACAGGCCCCATACTTTTCCAAGGTGATGTTTCCACCCTGCCCGTAGCTGAGGCTGAGAAGCAGTGAGCTGGGGGGGTGTCACGTCCCTGACTGCGGCACATGTGGCACTGTTTCTCGAGTGGTTAGGACGTAGTTCTGGGTTGACAGTCTGCATTCCTGACAAGTGTCCAAGCTACAAGACCCCCACTGTTCAAGAGAGAGCAGAGCTAGACGCGAAGCCTCAGACGCCTCCCAGACTCTTTGTTGTGCCCTGGTTGCTATCCTCCGCTAGAAACAAATAGCAAAGCCACCAGGGCACGGTCCTGCTTTTCTTTTCCTATGAGGGTGTTTGTAAGCCTCAGGGGAAGAGTCAGTTTTCCTCTGACATTGCCTGGTGGCTTTCTTGTCCCTGACAAGGTCTGCACCCTCCAAGGTAGAAGCCGGGGGGCCTTCTGGCCTGCAGTGGGATGTGATGGAATGGCCACACAGTGTGTTTCTGCGCTTGGTGGCTGCCAGGTTGTGGGAACTTTCCCAGGAGGCCCAGGGAACCCAAGTCTCGTGCTCCCCGTGGTGGAGGAGGGATTTTTAGTAAACACTGCGTGGGAAGAGGAATGAAACAGACAGAGAATGAGGTTAAGGAAGGGGTGTGTGAAATGCCAGGCAGAGTGAGGCCAGGACAGCGAGGAGCCGCATTCCAACACCCACCTCTCCTCAGCAGCTGGTGGGAGCAGACACTCACCTGCCGGGGCAGTTCTGCCCTAGGCTGTGAAGCCAGGTCCTATCTCCTGAGGTCAGGCAGGCAGTGCTGGGCATCAGGGCATGCTTGCCTCCTGGCGTGGATCTGCACACACCCCATCCAGGCTTCCCCTCTGGGCCCGGAGGAAGGGGGCAGCTACCACCTCTGTCCCTCACACCCAGCTCCTTTCAGAGGGTCCATGCTTGGTCTGTCTCTTGGAATGGGGAAGTCCATCCTACTCTCTCCCTCCCTTGCCCTCTCGGCTCCTAGAGAGATAAATCAAGGCCAAGATCCCTGAGTTAATGAGCCAAGGAACCATCAGGACTGGCCTGGGCTTTCTGTATCAGGCCCTCACTGCTCTGAGTGGGCGGAAGCTGTTGAAGTGCAGCCAAAGATGTTGCTAAAAGGGACAGACCAGGAACTAGTGTAGAGCAGGACACCTGCAACCCCAGCACTCTGTGGGGCTGTGGCAGAAAGGATTACACAAGTTCGAGGCCACCCAGGGATACAAAATGAATTCAGGGCCAACTTGGGGCTACATAGGGAGTTCAAGGCCAGCCTGGAATATATAAGGAGACACTGTCTCAACAAAAGAAGGAAAGAACAGGAGAAAGGGAAGGAGGGAAGGAGGAAGGAGCTATGAAAACTTACTCCAACCCAGCCGTCCCTCACAGCCACTCTCTGGTCAAAAGTCATCTGCGGTTTGTGTTCTACAGTAACGACGGGCTCTCATTAGCCTCCCGGTTCCACTTCTTAGTCCTACACACTCCTACTGAGGGAGACTGCGCCCACATTTTCTGTGCCTCAAGAGCCACATTCCAACTCCCCATCTGTCTCTGAAGCAGCCCCTATTGTACAACTACCTGGACATTCACTGATCCATGCGTGCCTACAAGCCTTGCCTTCGCCACAGGGAACTGCTCTGTCTGCCATCTTTGTTTTTGTGACGGGGTCTATGCAGGTCAGTTGTTGTTTGTCAGCTTGATACACACTAGAGTCACGTGGGGAAGGGGAGCGTCTATTAGGAAACTGCCTCCATCAGACTGGCCTGTGGCTTGATTATTGGTTGATGGGGGAAGGGCCTAACCTATTGTGGGTGACAGCACCCCTGGATTGTATAAGCAGGCTGAACAGTCTATGGGAAGCATCCAGTAAGCAGCATTCCTCTGTGCTCTCTGCTCTAGTTCCTGCCTTGACTTCCCTCGGTGAATAGAGACATGGGATATATAAGCCAAATAAATCCTTTCTTTCCCAAGTTGCTTTTGATCATGGTGTTCATCATAGCAACAAAGAAGTAGGCTTGAACAGAGCCTCGTGTAGCTCTAGTCCAGGCTGGGCTCAAAGTCACTGTATAACTGAGGCTTGCCTCAATCCACCACACTAGGTTTACACTGTACTGGGGAAAAAACCCAGGGCTTCACGTGAGACCTCTACCAACTGAGCCACCACCAGACCAGCTCATTTTTAATAGACTCTAATCTGTAAAGAACTTTCTCTGTATAGACCTACTACCTCATTTTTTTACAAAGATACAAACAGACCCAGGGAAAGCTGTGACTGAGGACGAGTGTGGCAGAGCCATCACCAGGCCGGGTCTTCAGTTGTTATCCCAGCAGCCATGGTCCACCCTGCCAGCCTCTGGTACTCAGCCCTGCAATGGTCATGACTGTTTAAGGCATCTCCTGAGTCTGTCCATATAGTTAACAAGACCAAGACCATGACGTGGAAGTAATAACTCCAGCCGTGTGGTGCATCCTTATTGTGGATGCACAACTGAGCCCTGGCCAAGTGGAAAGGACCTTTGTGTCTCTCACTAGAAAATTCCAAGTTGTAAATAAGCCCATTGTTCCTAATGTGTTGTCCCAGTTCACCTAAAAAAAATTTGTGAAAATCGAGGAGGGTCATAAAGTTGATGTAGAAGAAAATAAAAAGGTAAAAATATTCTAGCTATGTTTAGAAATAAGGAGTGAGGTTGGGGGGCAGGGGGATGTGTGGCCAATGGCAGATGGTATTACCAGGTTAGACAGCAAGTAGTTTGGAATCAGAGCAGACAGAATCTCAGTAGTACTGTAAGGTCCCTGCAGGAAGACCCCCACTCAAGTCTTGGGATGGCGCGCACCCAAGGAAACACAAGAGACCGTCTTGCTGCAAGCACACGAAGCAGTTTATTACCAGAGCTCCAGGCCGACACGTATCTCACGTAGGAGATATAGGAGGCGACCCTCAGGCTCGAGAGTTTGAGGGTTATATAGAAGAAGAAACTGGGGGGGGCGTATAGCATCTCGGCCACCGCCTCCCTGTGAGGGCAGGTGGGGGGGTGGCCTTGGGGAGGGAGGAGGAGCCACGCAATGGGCCAGTGCACTAGCCAAAGAAAGTGCAGGCAATCTGTCTTGGGGGGGGGGGGTGCTGGTGCTGCAGCGAGATACACTTCCTGCTAAAATCACTGCCTTCTCCTCTGGTGCCCCAGACTTAGTCCACTCTAGGAAAGATGTTTTAAATATAAGAAACTGGGGAACAGAGGAAATTGGCACGGTTACACACAATTGGACAGTTTACACATCAGCAAGCAGAATGTGCAGGTTGGGAAAACAGCAAATCTAAGGGGAGGGTGCTTATCTGCATTAGCAGAGCATCTGGTTAAACTCAAACCATATCCGAAGGACAAGGGAGTTAGGGAGGTGCCAGACCAGACCAGACAGTCCACTCCTCAACTGGGCTTGTCCGGGGATGTCCTTGTATACCTCGCCTATCTTTATGGTCAGTCAGTTTCTGGAGTGACCCAACAGCCCTTGCAGAGCTGTCCAGATGATCTAATAATATTCAGTTAGTTCTTTTTTATTCTTTCAGAACTGGATTGAAGAACCAGAAAGTGAGTCCCGATGGGTAACAGGAATCCATTTGAATCAGTAAGGAGACAATGAGTTAGTCAACAAGTAGCTGAGGTAACTGGCAGATCACTTAGGAAATAATAAAGCACACTTTGAACACTAAAATAAATTACAGATGGTTTACATTTGTGTAAACAACCCAGTGGTAGAAACACAGGTAAATATTTATATAATTTCAGGGAAGGGATGGCCTCTAATTACAAGGTCAAGGTGTCTTCTGCATAAACAAAATGAAGACACAAACCACAAATTATTTGTAGTATACATAACAGGATACAGAATTGTTATCCTTAGTAATTTAAAGAGAGCTTATTAAATCAACAAGAAAGGGTGTGTCCATAGAAAAATAGGCAAAAAGCATAGCTGGCTAATTAAAGTCAAAAGTGGAAAAGCCAAAAATCTACAACCCAAATCCCAGAGGAAACCCTGCAAAGATTCCCATACAGACTCAGTCAAGGGGCTGGAGAGACAGCTCACTGTTTATGGGCACGGACTGCTCTTCCAGAGGATCTGAACTCGGTTCCCAGCACCCACCTCAGGCAGCACACAACTGCCTCTAACTCCAGCTCCAGGGATCTGATATCCCCATCTGGCCTCCATGTGAGCATACTCACACACAGATATGCATGTATACAAAGATTTAATTAAAAAAATTTTTTTAATTAAGAAATTTAGCAAAAAGGATCTGAAAAGTGATAGGTAACACTGACAGAAAGATGAAGAAATAACTTCATCCTTTGCGATGCGGTGGTCGCTAACTACAGTGGCTGCAGCTTGACCGAAGATCTCAGAAGTCTCAGAAGGGGGGATCCCTTCAACACTGATTCTAGTCCCAGGAGGATGATGGTTAGCACACACAGAGATGAATAGCAAATGCTAGGTGTGTGCCTTTAATCCTAGCACGTGGAGGCAAAGGCAGACATGATCGATGTGAGTTCCTGGCTGCCTGGTCTACATAAGGTATTTTGGGTCAGCCAGAACTATATAGTGAGACCCTGACTTCAAAAAAAAAAAAATTATATTAGGAAGAGCAATAGGGACAGTAGGGAGACACTTTGGAAAGTTCATGGGACCCAAAGGTAACATACATGTGTGTTAAAAGAGGCATCAGCCACTGAACCTTCCTTCTAACACCCAGGTTGGGGCTTGTTATGGTTTGAATCTAAAAGGCCCCTCACAAGCCCTTGCTCTGAGTGTTTATTCTCCACCTGGCGGCAGTAATTGGGAGGCTGTGGAATCTTTGAGAGGTGTCTCCCAGGAGGAAGTAGGTCACTAGAGAGAGCCTTGAAAGACTCTGATGCAGCCCCTGGTTGGTTCTGGGGTACTGTCTGCTTTCTGATCCTCCATGATCAGAGGAGACTGCGGCATGCTCCCACCGCCATGGCATACTGAGCCCATAAGAAACCCTGTCATTATGCCCTATCGGGTGTGGTACAGCACCGTCAGTCGTGCCTCATTTCCACGCACTGTGTGCTGTGAGTTGTATTTGACTGCTGCAGAGTTCATAAGAGGTTTCAGCATCACATGCAGTGGGTTCAATGGGTTTCAGCGTCTCCAAGGCTCCTGAAACTGAAGGAGGAGGGCGGTACCAATCGGCAGAGACTAAGGGAATTACATGGTTTTGCTTGTTCAAACTCAGATCCAGACACCTACATACCAGTCTTGTAACCCTACAACCTTGTGGTTAAAACAGTAAAAATAAAGCCAGGCTGTGTACCCCCAAAGCCTCAGAGTTTGTACCCCCAAAGCCCTCAGAGTTTGAAGCTTCAATATTGTTTCAAACTCTTAAAGCAATCATCTTATGAAATTTAAAAAAGACAAAAAAAACAACAACAACAAAAGAAAAAGTAATTATCCACAGTGCCCTCCCAACATTGAGACATCTCCTCTTGGGACAGGATCTTGACAGAAAAGCTGTCAAAGAAGCTCCTCCAGTAGCACACTCAAAAGGACAGACGGCCACATGTGTCTGAGACCAACAGCTCTCCCCCTGCAACAACTGTTTTACTTTGTAGAGACAGAGATGGGGACTTCCATTGTATCCCAGGCTAGCCTCAAACCTGTGCACCACCCCACCTCTGCCTCTCAGGTGTGTTGCTCAGCTGCATCGCTGTGCCTGGCCTTCCTCCTATAGTTTTTTTTAGGAGTGTATTTATATTATGTCTGTGTCTGTGTATACATGTGTCATGGGATGTGTGTGAAGATCAGCGGACAGCTTGTCTCCTCTCACCTGTGGGGACCGAACACTGGTGATCAGTTTTAGTAGCAAGTACCTTTACCCACTAAGCCATCTCTGCAGTCTCTACTCCTGTGATGATGTTGTTGTTGTTGTTGTTGTTGATGATGATGATGATGGTGGTGGTGGTGGTGGTGGTGATGATGTCTTCTGAGACAGGGTTTCTCCGTGTAGCCCTGGCTGCCCTAGAACTCATTCTGTAAACCAGGCTGGCCTCAAACTCAGAGATCCATCTGCCTCTACCTTCCGAATGGTGGCATTAAAGGTGTGCACCACCACTGCATGGCTTACTCCTGTGTTTTTTAAGGCTTTTGAGTTTGCCTCAAGTTCACCTCTGGGAGCCTCAGTTTCACACACACACACACACACACACACACACACACACACACACACACATTCAGAATTAGGCACATCATCTATCCACAGAGACTTTGTGTAGACATTACATAAAAATAAGATGTCTGTTGGAAGTTCTGAGGACAGAGAGTGTGGTAGAGCATTTGCTACAAATGAACAAGGCCTTGGGTACCATCCCCAAAAGTTCTGAGGACACAAAATAGTCTAGAAAAACAACCATCTCTGTTGTGTTTATAATCCTTGATCCAGAAGATTTGAAGGGATTAGGGTTCAAAGACTTAGCAGAGGGGAACATTTTTTCCTTAGGGCTGATTGAGGGTTTCCTGCCAGCCACTCTACCTAACAATCTTGCTATTTATAAAGAGAATAGAGACTCACAGAGCTGGCAAAGGCAGGTAGCCCCGGGCTCTAACGGGACTCTTCCTTCAACAAAGCTGGAGCAGAATTTCCCCAGCTGGCAGAGCTCACCTGTGGCTCGCAGAGCCCCCTCTATTCTGATTCTGAGAACTTGGTACAGGTATTCCCTCATTGACTGCATAAATTAAAATTGGGGGAGAAGTGGTTTTGTTTTTTGTTTTTTGTTTTTTTTTTTTTTCAGAATGCCAACTGACACCCAAGAACATGACATTAGAATAAAGGCTTTCTGGCTTGAAGATATGAAAGCAACGGTCCTTCTGTTTGAGATCAAATGATTGAATGCTGGGCTGGGAAACATTTGGCATCTGTCTTCAAAGCAAAACCATAGCCTGCTTTTTTTTTTCCTTAAAATTATCAAGGCTTTGGTGTAGACAAAAAGAACAACCTGTAGGCAGACCCCGGGGTCTCAGGAGCAATAGCAGCGGTGGGGAGGAAGCTGTCTGCCCTCTTCCATCCCAGGAGTTCATAACAGAGAATGCAGGCTACAAGGGGGCTGGCCTTCCCAGCTCCAAGGGAAGTAGGGGCCCCAGCAATACTCAGGTGCAGGTAGGTGACCCCTGAAATCTACATACTATGACATCTAGTGGGACACAGAAGTAGGTTCCATCCCAAACTTCAAATTAACTCGCTGACATTTTAGGCTCCTAAATTTTCTTTACCAATTTAAGCCATTTTCCTTGGGAATCTCAGCCCCTTTCATCCTAAAATGCTTCTGAAATGTTTTGGTAAGCCTAGACTTATCTTCAAATGAGTCATCTGGGTGTATGTAATAGTGCCCATTAGAGCTTTCCTGCCTCTCTACTCACATAGCCACGCCCTAAAGTAGTGGTCAGGTGTCAGAGGAAGAGCCAGAGAGACCACCCGACCACCCGGAAAGGTCGGGTCCCAGCTCTGCTGTTTACTGAGATAGCAGCTTTGAGCCATTGTCACAGCCCTCTGCTTAAGTTCCTTCAAGCCACAGACAGAGCAGCGGCGGCCTCCCACCATGCTGCGTGTGACACCTGCAGTCAGACAATCCATCAGTGGCTCATGTTAATAATGTTAGCTCTCACCATCACGGTCCCGCCTCAGAAAATCCAACTGGATTAACACTGTAAGCTCAGCTCCCTCGGCTGCAGTGGGGTCCTGGCAAGGCATGTCTACGCTCAGATTTTCTTCCTGAGAGAAAGAGAAGTTTCAAACTTGATGCTGACTCTGCCTTTGACTTTAAAGTGGGCACAGCAGGGGCCAGGGGGTGGGGAGCCCTTGGGTTGTGGAATCCCCAGTGATAGTCATGGTGCTGGACTCCCTGAGGGGTCTGATTTCCTTACACCAACTTTGGACAGTCAGTAGCCAGTGTCTCTGTAGGAGGGTAGAAGGAGGTGCCTATCTTTAAATCTGGCTTAATCATATCTCTTGGTTGTTGTCTGGAGCAAGAAATGAGCAGAGGCAATCAAACTGGCCCCTGCGTTCCCTGTGTTAGCCCCAGAGACTTATTTCAAGTTGCAGAAACCATTTCAGCTCTGCCTGAGCCTTGCCCTGAACCAGAAGCTCCCAGGTTTCCTGGGCATGGATGCCATGCTGCACAGGGGCAGAGTGGCAGGCAGATCACAGGTCAGGGACAGGCCCCCAGCCCAGCCTAGCTACTCCTCAGTGGGCCTTTGCCCGTGCGCCTAAAATCTCCTTTGTGAGGTTCTGGCCAGCACTCCCCTGTGGGAATGAAAAGTTGCCATACTCAGTTCCTCCTCTTTCAAAGAGCAGAGTTTCCTCTTGTTCCTCCTAAGAGTGTTAGGAGCTGCCTCTGCAGTCCCTTCCCCGATGCTGCCGAGGACGTGCTGGCTTCAGTCATGTGCCTCTCAGCCTCTGCCATCTCAGACTTCGGTGGCATCCTCACGTCCCACAGCTCTTCCTCTGCTCAACGTCAGAGAAGAACAAGCTAAGCATTCAGTTCTAGCACCTTCTAGCCACGTGCTGTCTACATGTCCACTTCCTGGATCTGAAAGACTAGTCACAGGCTACACAGTAGTGGAAGATTTGGCAGAATAATGAAGAACCCTTTCTCTTAAATGAGAGGATAGGGCCTGGTGGGTGCCCCAAAGTCGGTTTACATGGGAAATGACAAATCCAAGCAGGGTGGAAATCAGTCAGGACAGGAAAAGGCTGCTGAAAGATCTAGAACATCTGTGTCCTGGGGTCCTGTTGTGGGAAGCACAGTTACCTTTTACATTTACATTTATTGGTTTGATTGGTTGGTAGGTTGGTTGGTTACTTTATCTACCCATCTAACTATCTATATGTCATCTATCATCTATCTACTATCTATTATGTGGGTGTGTATGGGGAGTGGGTACCACAGCACTCCATATGTGGAGTCAGATGATTCCCCTCTCAGCCCTATAGCTAGGCCTGCTACCCTGAACCCAGCCTCCCTCAACTCTAGGGCCTCCAGCTTGGCCTCATGGCAAGATGAGGGGGCGCCCTTCTTGTGTCTGCCTCTCCCTGGCAGTAGTCAGCTCTGCCACTGTTGCCTCTGAACTGCTACCCTTGGCTGGAAAATCCTGCTAGATGTCATGTTGAAACTATTGAAAAGTTACTTGGGATACTTGCGGAAGTGATGGAAGGGCTATAAATCTTTACAACTGGCAAACACAAGGACATCTGGGGAACAGTGAAGAGTCATGGTCTTGTAGACCCCCATCAACTAGCTAGACACACAGGCCAATTAGGGCTCTTCCTCAAGACTGCAACCCTGGAGCTCCCCTACCTCAACTCCCAGAGCTCCTGCGGATGGTGTCTGGCCAGACTTCTGACACGCACCCCTACACACACACACACACACACACACACACTCACACATACACACACACACACACACACACACACACACACACACACGTGGATTGTAGCAGGGATTTCCTCATCCCCTGATTACTATTCCAGATGCTTTCTGTAGGCTGGGCTGGGCTCTGGGCCCCATTAGTGGGTCTGTGGTCTCTCCTTCATAGTTTCCCCAGAGAGCAGTGATGTCCACAAGATGGGTGTCAGGTCTCCAGGATGGAGGGGCCTCTCATCAACTTCACAACGACAGGAACTGAGCAGCTGTGAAACTCCAGCTGCTTACAAGTGCCTGCCTGGTGCTGGACTGCTCCCTATCCAGACCATTTGCTTTTCCTATCAGCCCCACAGCTCATCAAACATGGCGCCTGTACAAGATGGCCCTGGGCAGTGGACTGGGCCTGGCCTGCCCTCCAAGGGACAGCCCCTCTCTAGGTGTTACTCAGTACCCTACCCTTCACCCACCTTTTCTACCTGGCTGTATTTCCTTAAGTTTTCCTTATGTCTATTGATATTTTATTGAATTTTTAGAAAGAGAAGGGAAGGGCAAGGGAAAGGGGACAAGTGCATGGTACACACTTATAATCTGAGTCCTCAGCATAAGTAGGAGATCTGATATGAAATTGGGGGCATCCTGGGCTACATAATGACACCTTTAAGCGAGGAGAAAGAGCTGGAGATAGAACTCAGTAGTTTAGATGCAGTAATGCTCGTCCAAGTTCACTTGCCAGCATTTGCAGTCACACGCACGCGCACAACGCACACATCTTTTCATTTAAAAGAATAAAAAGAGAAAAAGAAGTTGAAAGGTCCAATCTTGGGGGAAGATATCGGGAACTTGGAACCTCCTCATAAACGTAACCAGTTCTGTGCTTCACCAGCTGCCCCCTGGGTCCCAGACAAGGGCAGTTTCCTGGTTGCAATGTGATTCACCCTTGATTTTTAGAACAGGAATGTAAGTTCACAAGTATGTCATGGTGCGTGCTGTGTTTTTATGACTCTTGATGAGTTGAGGATTAAGATGTGCTTTATTCTCTAAGGTGGTTTTATTATATATCAGTAGTTTCAGTGAACTACCTTTGCAATTCAGAAATCTGTTAAGCTTCTGGTAAAGTTTCAGAAGTATATGTATCACTGTAATTAAAGCCAAGGGTTGTTTTATTTTTAGCTACCATTAGTAATTGTAGCACGGATTGTCGTTGCTTTTCCTTCATCCTTTCTTCTTTTAGCCTGAGAAGGACATCAGAAAGGACTGGCAGCATTTATTGTAGGTAGCAGGAAGATAGTTGGCTGTATGAAGGACTGGAAGTGGGCTGGGCTGGGGCAGAGTTGTAGAGTGCTGGCCTGGTTTCATTCCCAGTACTGAATAAACCAGGGGTGGCGTCACACTCCTATAACCCCAACACTTGGGGTGTGGAGGCAGGAGGATCAAGAGTTCAAGACTACACTTGGGAGGCAGAGGCAGGAGGATTTCTGAGTGTGAGGCCAGCCTGGTCTACAGAGTGAGTTCCAGGACATCCAGGGCATACAGAGAAACCCTGTCTCGAAAAACCAAAAAAACAAAACAAAACAAAAAAAGAGTTCAAGACTAGCCTTGGCTACACAGTGAATTCTAGGCCAGCCTGGACTACTTGAGGCTCAGAAAACAGAGAACCAGAAGTAGCAGGCTTCTCATTCTCGCCCTGTGCTCTGAGGACAGAGAGACAAACCTTTGGGTGTCATGGAGGTACTTCATGGCGCGGACCCCAGCTTTGGGGCTTCGTGATGGCACAGGACAGGGGGCACCGGCAGGCATCTTTGGGATGCCATTGAGGAGGTTATCTGTCTTTCCTTCAAAGACTCTGAACACAGAATGTTGAGTCCATCCTACATGTGTGCCAGTATGTTTATCCATTGCACATCTTTGTTTATTCTGTTACAAGGCATAGAGCTCTGCCTTCAGCAGTACAGTGGTCCCCCAGGAACTACAATGCTGGAGTTGAGATCCTTACTGTGATGTCTCTTTATGTGGGCGTGGAGCCCACGCTCAGGTCCTCACCTTTGCACAGCCAGCACTTTGCCCACTGAGCTGCTCCTTAGCCTCTTTTGGGGATTGGAGAGAATGAGATCCAACCGACCTCAAACTCTACATATGGACTAGGTTGGCCTCCTGATCCTTCTGCCTCTACCTTCCAAGGGCTGGGATTTCAGGTGTGTGCCACTTTACAAATGAATCTAACTAGCTATCTTTGAGTTATACCAAAGCCTTTGGAGAAATTATTTTGTTATCTTAGAAAAAAATCCAGACTGCTTAATGAAGACTCTTGAGCCCTAGCTGTGCATTAGGAAGTGAGTTTTGCAGAAGGCATCGGGTAAAGGCAGAAGTTCCTCCTGGGTGTGAGCTGTGTTGGATCTGATGATGTCTCTCCGCCCCAGCAGACTCACCCGTGGCGGCTGCAGTGGTATCTCACTTCAACAAGTGCCCAGATTCCCACACTCAGTACTGCTTCCATGGAACCTGCAGGTTTTTGGTACAGGAAGAGAAGCCAGCATGTGTGTAAGTATCCCCTCGTCTTAGGGGAGGAGAGGGGTGGTCAGGCACCTGATTAAAAGAGTTTGCTTCTATGTGGTTGGCTATCGACCTGAGACCCAGACGGCTGAGTAAGTTGAAGGATGAGAACTGCCAACCAGATGTCCAGGGTACAGAAGGAGTCCTGGGATGGTCAAGCTGGGATATGTTTTTAATAGCAAACTGACTAGGGTTTAGTTTTCTACTTAGACTTCCTGGAAGAAAACATTGACCTGGGTACCTGAACCTCTATCATGAAGTTTCCATGCATCTGGCACTTTGTATCCAGCCTGTGAAATAGCTGGAAGGACATGCAAAGGGTCACGTCATACCATGGTGGCCTCCAACTCCCTGGTGCCTCACAAAGCTCTGCCAAGTGCCATAAGGGCACTGAACCTCCCTCACACATGATACACGAGCCAATAGTAGGGGCTGGGAAGATGGTTCAGAGGGTAAGGCACTCGCCCCACAAGCCTAATGACCAAATAAATGGTCAGATCCAAATAAATGGCCAATGCAGTAGGGCACATGTCTGTAGTCCAGTGCACCTCTACCAGGAGATGGGGTCAGAGACAGGAGAATTGCCAGAAGTTTACTGTCCAGCTAGCCTATTGTATGCAACAACGAACAAGAAAGACCTGGCTCAAACAAGCTAGAGGCGAAGACCATCAATCAAGGTCACCCTATGACTTCCACATGGACGCATGTGCGCACACACCCTCACACACTCTTGCATGCACACATGAACACACACTTGCGTGCACACACATCCACACATAAATAAAAAAGAGCCAGTGGTAATTGCCTTGGTCAGTGGAGGTAGGGAAGAGAGGCCCTGAAGGAAGCCACCAACGAATGTGGGTCTGATCCAGTGGACAAGCAGAAAGGTGTCCAGTCTCCGGTGCCAAAGGCTGAACCCACAGCAGGTAGGCAGGAGATGCAATTGGAGAGCAGGGTCCACTGAGAGAGAGCCTTTATCCTCTGGGCAGTGGGAGCCATGGAAGTTCACAGAGAGATGTTTGCAGATGTTGTGACTGTGACAAAATGAACTTATATGAATGGATCTGTCATAGAATTCACCTCAAGTCATCAAGCTTCTTGTTTCCCAGGATAGTTTGGGCATTTTCCTCTGGCAGGTGAACCCTCCCTGAGAGAAAGGTCAGGACCAGTCTATTGACTCTTCCTTCACAAGCCTTCTGCATGGCCAAGGGCAGAGAACAGAACACTCTGCCAACCTGGGAAAGCCGAGGCCATGAAAAGCAACAACCACCATATTCTCTCAGTTTCCCTACTGGATCTTGGGGGCCCAGATTTAGCATTTAGCCTATAGGCATGTTAATGTGACAGATGACACTGTGTGTTCTTCTCTGGTGACCTTGAGACCTTGTGTGCATCTTGGAAGTTGGGCTTCACACTTCCCAACAGGTGCTCAGTTTCTCTTGGCTCAACAGAAGACATAGTGTTGGCCTGACCCCACAATGGGTGCACACTACCCAGCCAGGGCTGTCCTCTCCAGCTCTCTGTCTCCAACCTTCTCCCTGAATAGCTTGACACCAAAGCAGAATGTCGGTGATCACAGCCTACTGCCATTGCTTCCCGCTTACAGTCACCCACTGGTTCCCATTCACATGACCCCCAAGTGTTGTGAGTCCTCAGAGGGCCCTTTTAGCATCAGAGACTGTGCAGGCTGTGAGGGCTAGGCCCTCGCCTCTGCACTCTGGGGTCACAGAGCCAGTGTCTCTGAACAAGGCATGTTGTCAGGCCTGGAGAACCTGGTAAGGTTTGCTTCTCTACCCCTTCTGAGGCATCAGCTCCGGGAGACAGGACCACACCTTACACCTTCTTTATATTTATAGTAACCAGAAGAATGTTCTAGCTACCAAATTCCCACCAGACCAGAAACTCCGAGTCTCTGCAGGGAAAGCCAGGACATTCTGTCCCTGCTCTTAAGAACTTCCCAGCGTGGAGGAGCTGACACAGGCAACATTCTGGTCAATAAAACTGACATACCTGAGGTAGGGCCCCAGCTGCCAGGGACTTGTAAAGAAGCCCCAGCAAGCTGAGAATGTGGTGCAGAGGCGGGTACTGCTTCTTAGTACACACACACTCCAAGAAGAATACGGTCATTAGGTTTCCAGGAAATCTAAAGCAACATTTTATACTCTGAAACTAGGAAATTTAAAAAAAAAAAAAAAAAACCACCACTAGTTAGACATCTCGAAAATTATCCTCAAAATGGGCTTGTTTCAGACAAGCCCAGGACTGTTCATCTGAACATCGTAGAAATCTCGCTGCAGTTCAACATCATGACAGAAAGGAAGATATGCAGAAAACAGAAAACTGCAGAGATGTAAGGTCAGAGGTCGCCCTTGTACCAAGGTGGCATAGCCAAGTGGAGGGTCTGCTGACAGAAGGAGGCAGAGTCCACTCAGGTGAGCAGTAGGAGGAACCGCAGGAGACTTGTTTCCCACCTGTCTTGAATGTCCCTGGTGACTGAAGACTCTGCCAGCAACCCAGAGAAACACATCTCTGTCACTCAAAGAAAACATTCTCCAATGCCCTGGTCAGGGGGGCTAGCCACAATACATGCCAGTGAGTCTGAATAGCCAGACACCTAGAGAGAGAGCAGACTGTGAGCACCATTCCGGCACAGGCAGGCAGCCCTACAGCCACAGAGACCAGATCCAGATGGCGGATTTGTTCTTGGCATAGGAACCCCCACAGGCATCTCCATCAGCTTCGGAACACGAGTATGGAAGCCAGGTAGTCATGCCAGCGGGGGTGTAGTGTGACATTACCTCCATGGCAGGACTGGAGAGAACTGTGCCTTGGTTTTGTCCTGCTCCCACCTCCACCCAAAGCATACAGTGGGGGTCTCTTGGGATCTGAGGGTCAGACAGACAGACCTGAGTGGCCCATAGATGTGACCTGGCCCCGTTCAACCTCAGTTTCGTTTCCCTGTGTGCAGTTGAAGGGACCGGGACATCAAGTGAGACCTCTAAAGGGATTGCTGCTATGCCTCTGGACATGAGCAACGATCCACATTCGTTGGCTTAATTAAGTAGGATTTGGTCTTCAGGTCCACGTTCAGGCATTTTAAGCTCTAAACACCGGGAAGTGACAGGGGGTGAGTTCTGTCATCATCGCTGAAAAACTCTAGAAGATATCTCAAGAGGCCCTTCTCTCTGAGCTAAAGAGGAGGCCCTGGTTTCCCAGTCCCATGAGAAAGTAGTAGAATGGGGTGGACCCAGTTCTTTTTTGTTATTTCAGACCTGGGAATGGAACCCAGGGCTAAACGAGTGCTCTCTGCCACTGAACCACACCCAGCCCTGAATCCAGTTCTTGATTCGGGTGAGCTCAGTTCTCATTCCACAGGCCCAGGGAGTCTGCTCCCAGCCCAGCCCCGTGGGATGATGCGTGTTAAGCACAAGCTGATACAAAATGTCATCAGAGACAGTTTCACTCTGGTCCTGGACCTCAGATCCTCATACTGCAAGGCGAGCCCTTCCCAACTGAGCCGGCTGCCCAACCCAGCCCCTGCTGTCTAATTTCATATTTAACAGAGACATAGCCTGCCTTTGTGTTGAGCACTGTTTGCTAATAAGCACAAGACTCCTTTCTTGATCTTGACTGTGAGGTGGCTTTTACTTCCACTGCATTCTCAAGATGCGGAGTATGTGGTAAAGAGCAGTTACTGGCTCAAAGTTACATAGACAGGAAGTGAAGAAAGGGCTTTGAACACAGGCCAAATTAGCTACAGAGCCTGTGCCAAGCTCTGTACCTTTGAGCTCCTGTCCTGAGGATATAATTTGAAATACAAACAAAGTATCGTTGAGTACAGAGATAACGTCCAGCCTTGGTTAGCATATCGCACCAGGCACCATCAGGATGGAAAGAGCTTGGGGACACTAAGGTACAGAAATCAATGTGCTCCATTTAATGGGGGTTGGCAGAGGGTTTTTGCTTTCTGCTTTTCTTGTGTGTGTGTGTTGCTGGGAATCGAACCTGGGGCTTTGTGCATGCTAGCAACACTATTGCTCTGAGCGACATCCTTAGTCCAGCAAACCTGAGATTGTTGATTTGGGGGTTCTTTTTTTAATTCAGTTTTTTTTTATTGTTTGTTTTTTTTTAACTGTTTTACAGTTTCTTCCATTTATATAATGAATTTTAGACAATTATGCATGCATACACGCACACGTGCATTTCCCTTTTATCTGCCTGTCAGAGGTAGAAGCGGCATCAGAGTGAGGGTGTGACTCATCTGTGGCCAGGTGAGGTGACACTCCTCCCTTCTTGTGTGACTTGTGCTTAAAATAATCAGCATAATTAAGTCTAATATTAGAAGATTGGGAATTAAAGAGAAGACAAGCTGTGACTTTTTATCTTCATCCCGCTCATGAGGAGCTGCTGAGAAGCAGGGCATCTTGTAGGCCAAGGCTAGCCCCCAGGAGCAAGGAGACTGAGGAGACAGGGTGGGCACTGGTGGAGCTGCAGGTGTTCAGTGATGGACGGGGTCTGGGCGGCGCTGAGTGAGCAAGCCATGGGAAAGTAGACAGGCTGGTGTGTGGATGAATGTAGAAAGCATGTAGTTTTTGGAGAATGTGGTCTGTGGGCGCAGTGTCGGGAGAGTAAGGAATTGTGTTCCAGATGAGAGATGCCAGGCTTGAGATGCCCAAGCACCTATGTGTGGCTACCCATGCATACATCTACCCCAGGGCTAGTAGGGACTGTGTGGACCACTCAAACTAGCAGGATATTAGAGCAGTAGATTAAGACCCTGCATCGAGGAGATGTCAAATGTCACAGAAAGGGTACCCATAACTCAGGTGGTATCTGGGAGGTAGGGACATCTGGGTCCCAGAGTCAGGACATGAGGATGGGCTGAGAGAACCTGTCTCAGTTGTCTAGACACGAACAACTCAGACCCTGTGTGGCCCAAGCCAACAGCTGATCCCCAACCGGCCCTGGGTTCTGTCGCACTGTTGCCGTTCCCCAACTGCCCTCGGGGGAAAGACTGCTGTCTACCCAGTGAGGTGGGTCTTCTCTCTGCTTCTCCTAAGGTTTGTTCGTTTAGTTAGACAGAACCTGTCTGCACCCCCACAGCACTGAACTAGGAGAGTTGGTGTAGACAGCCTGACCGTCAGACATTCTCTTATTTCCCTGTTTTCCCGGCCGGGCTTTCTTATTTCCCAAGGACATGAGCCGTTTACACCATGATCAACTTTAGCTCTCATCTCTTCCAGTCTCTCAAGATAAAAGGCTAAACCACAGAAAGCCTACCAGCCTGGCCAGGGTGAGGGAGCCGGGTCCCAGACGTGGACTCAGTACACATGTCCTTCAAGTCCCAAGGGGAGTGGGTGTAGGGACGGCAGGTGACTTGACTTTTCATGACAAGATTAAATGAGAGAACACACCAAGCATCAGAGAACCCCCAACCAAAGAACAAGCAGCCAAGCTTGGGGGTATGCTACAATCATCCATACATTCAGAAGCTGAGGCAGGAGGATCATGAGTTTGAGCTAGCCAAGGCTACATAGCCAGACCCTGTCTCAAAAACAAAACAACAATAAAACTAACTCAAGTACCTGAGTTTCAACTACAAACCGCCTCTGGATGGGTCCAGGGGGGCTGTGTGCCCTTGTATCTATAGCTTCTATGGAAATGTTCAGCATCTTCTGGTTGCCACTAACCTTGAACCCCTGCACCACCTATCCCTGCATCGTCCAAATGCTGATGCTTAGCCCTGGACGGATGCCATGAGCTGAGAGAACATTCCTTGTTTTTCCTGTAGCTCCATGAGCCTCTCTGGGAGCTGAGAGGACTCGGGGACTCCACCTGAAATGGCTGTGGAGCCAGCCTGGCGCAGTGCCAGGCGCCCAGATCCTTTTTCCCCCCTTTTTTCCTTCCATTAATTGATTTATTTAATCTCTTTATATCCAATTACTATCCCTCCTCCTCCTGGTTCTCCCTTGACCCAGTCCCTCCTCTCCCTACTTCCTCTCCCCTTCTCCTCTGAGAGGGTGGACTCCCCTGTGGGTAGCAATCTATATAACCCCGTAACTGAGGAGGCAGAAGGATGCTTGGGGCTTGGTGGCCAGCCAGCCCTGCCATTTAGGTAAACTTCAGATACAGCAAGAAACATTGTCTCCAAAATAAGGCAAGAGAGTGATACATAAAGATGCTCAACATTGACTTCTGGCCTTCGCAGATGTGCATACACCCATGCACCTGTATCAGTGCAGGCACACACACACACAGAGAGTAAAGATAATCAGGCGTTTCATCACCTGTCAAAATGGAGTTCTTGTCATCAGTGCTGCCATTAGCACTCTAGGGTTAGCATAAGGACAGCGATAACAAGTGTGCCCTTGGCAAAGCAGAGGATCAGTTTCCTCTCCCCTCAGCAAGCAGCACCTTGGTAGGAGCGTGGACTCACTCCGCCACACCCATGTCTCCAATCACAAAGGATGCCACAGCCCTTTGGGGCTTGTCCAATGCCCCAGATCCTTCTAACTCAGCCTGGGTAAGGAGTCCTGGGTCAAGGGCAGGCTAACACTCCTTTCTCCCACAGCTGCCACTCTGGGTACGTGGGTGTTCGCTGTGAGCATGCAGACCTCCTGGCTGTGGTGGCTGCCAGCCAGAAGAAGCAAGCCATCACCGCCCTGGTGGTGGTCTCCATTGTGGCCCTGGCTGTCCTCATTATCACCTGTGTGCTGATCCAGTGAGTATCTGTCATCCCTGAGTTCATGTCCCCCACCTGCCTGTTTTGCTAGGAGCATCTGAAGTATGGCCACACAAAAGAGCCATCAGCTTACTGTTGTGACATGAGAGTGGTGTCAGCTGAGCTGCGAGGACAGTTACTGTCTCCCCACATAGTGTCAGACAAGCTGTGTGAATGCTGGAGCATGGGGTGGTTGTTAGCAGTAGTTCTGAGCTCTTATAGAAGTCATGTCAAGTCAAAGGCATGTCCCGCCACTGCCCTGAAACCCAGCATCTTCTAAAAACATATGATCTGGGCAGGTGCTCTAAAGAGAGCTAGAAATGGCTGCCAGCCCCCTTGGAACCACAGCAAAAGTGCTTCTTCCTTGCAGAAAGCACTTGACAAGTTCTAAAGTCACACTGGAGGTGCCGATGCTGTCATCAGCCACACACACACACACACTGCCATCCCTCCCTCTCCTCCCACCACTCTCTCATCCTCCAAATCACATCCTCCGGGAAGCTGAGATGAGCCCCAGGTCAAGGGAGACTACAGGAGTATCATATTCGATTAGCCTGCCCATAGCTGCCCACTGACCTCACCAGTACAACCAGAGCCCCTAGAAATACAATGCTCTATTCCCAGCAGCAGGCACCAAGCCAGACTTATGCCTGGGGATGGCTAAATCTAAGTTAAAGGGCTCCGAAGAGTTTCCCTAGTTTGAATGGGCACAGAGCACATTGAGTGAGTTAAAGGCAGGCTGGGAGCACAGTTCGCTCAAGGCTGGGACTGCAGATCACACAAAGGCTGTTTCAGTGAGGCCGGGTGTAAAGGCAACACCAGGCTTTTGTCCTTCAAGGCTGACCAGATTGCACACAGAGCAATAAGAGGCACTTTTCTACTGAGTTGCTTCTGTTGGGACATCTGAGGCACAAGCCCAGTGACACTCCTAGATGAAGGGCCACCTCCTGAAGCATCATGGCCTCCAGCCCCAGGGTCTGCTGTCCTAGTCCTTGTGTCTGCCATAAGGCCATTGCTACCCTGGCAGAACTTCTCAGCTGGCCCTTTATAGAGACAGCAAGCAACTATGTGACTGACTTGTCCCCTCAGCTAGCCAGGGAATCTGGAGTCAGGTGACCTAGGGATTCTAGAGCAGAACTATAGCAATAGTGATGACAGCCAACAGGTACTGTGTGGCTGGTCAGATCTGTCCAGGTCCTCAGTGTCCTGAGGTGGCTGACGCTTTGCAAGCCAGCTGGGCTCGCCTGCCAGGCAGGTGCAGCTCAGCCTGTTCCTTCTGTCACCAGCTGCTGTCAGCTCCGAAAACACTGCGAGTGGTGCCGTGCCCTCGTCTGCAGACATGAGAAGCCCAGCGCCCTCCTGAAGGGAAGGACTGCTTGCTGCCACTCTGAGACAGGTATGGGGTAGCTTCCACCCTCTCCTTCCACGGGAGGGACGACTGACTGGAGAGAATGGCCATCACTTTCCAAGTTGGCACAGAGGTGCTGAGACAAAACAGAGGCAGAGTGACGTGAGGGACTGTTTTTCCCTGCCGTCCCTTACATGGCAACTGGCCACCAGTCTGGTTCCACTGCGGTCCTCCTGACAGAAATACCTCCCCAACCTCCTCTCTACTATAGCTCATATTTCTCAAGTACTGAACCACACACACACACACACACACACACACACACACACACACACACACCCTATGTAACTCACTGGAAGCAAAGTTTCAGAAGCTGTCCTGGAATTGGCTCAGAGAAGCCAGTGACATTCAGTGATCTTACCTCAGATCTCCATCCCAAGCTTGTCTCCCCAGCGTGGCTCAAACCCACATTACTTATCCTGTTTTTTCCTTGTCTGCCAGTGGTCTGAAGATCCCAGAGGAAGAATTTGGCCAGGCGGCCTATGACAGCCCAACCAAGGAAAGGCATCTTGGGACAACACCCCCGGCAGTGCCCAGGCCCATGGGAGACCTTCCCCCTCAGTGCACAACCACCTGGGCGGGCTTCATTCCTTTGAGAGTCTTCAAAACTGTGTGATTAAGCTGCCTGCTGGGCTCGCTCAGTATACCTAGAGAAGAGGCCAGTAGACTACATTTTAAAAGCAAGTTGAACACGCACCTCAAAGGGCTCGCCTTCTTGCTAACCTACACCAAGAATGAGCTGGGGCTGGTGTCTCCTGCCAGCCATGGCTTCCAGACTGTTTCTTCTCCATGGGCCATCTACCACCCCCCACCCCACAGAGACTCCATGGTTGGTGTACAAAATGGACAAGGGGAAACGTCTATTGTTCTTTGAAGACACCATGGCTTCCCATGCGCCCTGACATCTCCTCAAGCTGTCGTCAAGATGTGTGTCTTATTTATTAGGTGGATAACGTGGTTTTATTTGTAATCTCTTTATGTCAATGTCAGGTGTCCATGTTAGCGATGCATGAGTGGCCAGGCTGTGAAGTTACACCAAATAGAAATGTCCAGCCACTTTGATAAAGTAAGTCTGCAGGGAGAGGAGCCTCCAGGGGCCGTAGAGACAGAATTCAGTTGTGCATCCTGCTGGGAACAACCTGCTATCCCGAGGCTGTGCCCACTCAGACAGGAAAGTCCCTGGATACATGCTGTAGCAAAGTTAGCCAGGCCAGTGGCAGAGAGAGTCCCCCTCGTGGGGACAAGAGGACAAAAGAGCCTGTGTGGGCACCTAGGAAGGACGCACACCCCAACCCTTGATTAAGTGGATTAGCGTCCTCGTGAACCCAGCTCCAGCATCAGCAGTGAGCTGTGAGCCAAATCCATGAAGGGGACCAGCCCTTTATTGGCTTTTGCTTATTTTTAGAAGGAGAAATTCGCCTTTTCTATTTATTTCCAAGAATTAAGAAAAATAGCCCATTGTTTTGTTTTATTTTGTTTTGTTTCCCCTTTCAGAATGTTGGCATTATTAACAAAATCTCTACCAAGCCTCCCCACCCCTCTCTGGGGAAGGAAATGTGTCCCTGAGCACTGGAGGATGCTCTGACCCATTGAGCCCACCCATGCTCCTGGGCTGCTTGGGACTGTCAGGAGACAGAATACATTCAGTTGCTTATTAAAGAGACCATTCTCTAACTCAGAAGTGAAAAGTCTGCCCCCCTCCGCCCTCCAGGGCCTCTAAAGTAAGGCACCAGGAAAGGGGTATTTGACATACCAAGTTGGTTTGAAGCTTCTGTCAGAAAGTTCTGCCTGTTTCTCATTCTTCTCCAGTCCACCTTTATGAATTTTTCTCCTCTTGTATGATCTAGGCATTGACCCGCTCAGATCTTAACCCTGGTACCCTTTGTTCACAAGGCCTGGAGCCCCAAAAGAAGAAACTGGGACTGTTCAATACTGTCCTCTAACTACTTAGCTGACACAGCTCCAGGCAGAAGTTGTCATTTTTGTTATTATTTTGGTTTGATGCTTTATCTTGTTTTGTGAGACAAGGTCTTGCTGTGTAGCCCAGGATGGCCTTTAAGTTAAGATCCGCCTGCTTCAGCCTCCTGGGAGCTGGGCTTACAGATGTGCACCACCACGACCAGCAGAGTCTTTTTGATTACTAAAGAAAATAGGTTAAGTTTGCTTTCCTTGGGTCATACAAGTGGGTCAAGGCCAAGTGTAGCCTGCTGCTCAGACACCAATCAACCTCACTGGACTTTAACCCTCTATTGGTCCCCAGTGCTCTCAGTAGACCCCACCTGAAGTACTGGCTCACAGGGGTGGGGGACAACACAAATGGAGGTGCGGGGCTTGTTTTAATTTAGTTCATGCTGTTAGCTTCCGACGACGGGTCTTTTCTGGTCTGTTGGAGGCTCCTGGATGTCTGACTTCTTTTAAAGAGTTTGAACTGATATCAAAATATCAATGGGAACTTCTTCACTTAATATCCCATCCTGAAGATGTTATCATCCAAGACTCTGCAGAGGTGGGAAAAGTTTAGCACGAACACACGATGGTGAAGGCAAAGGATCTCGGGAGGACCTCAGCTTTAGTGTCCGAACGTTCGGGTTCTCAGGTCCAGTCAGTCGCAGCAGCCAGTACCATCCCAGTGCCTGTGCACAGATGCAACCGGCTCAAATGTCTCCCAGAAGTGCCTTCCCATCAGTCTGCCTTTTGCAGAGTCAGAGGCTGAGACTAGGTTGAGGCAAGTCCGGTTGGACACCATCCCTGCCCCGCTGCTTTGGTGACTTTGATTTTGGAAGTCAGTCAGACAAACGCTGTGCTCCTTCGCCTGTGCCGTGGGCCTGGTTAGCTGTACCAGCGCCCTCCTATCAGTTCACACTGGCCCTCTGTTGATATTTAGTACAGCTACTGAATCAGGAGCACTCTTAGCACCCAGGCAGGTCAGAGGGCAGTACAGCTGATCCAGTGACTCGGGGGACTATGAACATTCCATTAAATGAGCTGAAATTAATTCTAGAGACATCGAAACAGCTCAGTTAGCAATGGCACTTACCAAAATCCCTGACAACCTGAATGCAATCCCCTGGGACCCCATCTGGTGGAAGGAGAGAACCGGCTTGCCCAGTATGTCTTCTGATTTCTACATACACACACACACAGGGGCATGCTTGTACACACACACACACACACACACACACACACACACACACACACACATGAGTGCACACAAAATCTAAGTTTTTAAAATAAAAATTAATTCTATAAAGACCTCTACACCTCTAGCTATAACTTTAAACACACCACAGGACATGTTTTCTCCATGGAAAAGCACAATTGGAGACTCAGTCTGAAATGAAAGATAGACGCCAGGTTCTACACAGAACCAAACCATGAGTCAGTTTGTCATGTGCCCCAGAAAAAGGTGGGAACAATAATCCCAACATCCCTTTTCTCCCCAAAAAAGAGGGGAAGGAGGCATGGTTGGTACCCACCCACCCACACTGGTGAGGGAAGTGACTATGTCCCCGAGTCCTAGGTGTGGCATTGGTCCCTGCAAGTCCCCAGGCCAGGCTCTCTAGTGCCTATGAAGCACTGGACAGACCAGCAACACTCTGACATTGCCTACAGGCCGCAGTCCTATAGTGAGTAATAAACTTGTCTCTCTCCCAAAGCCAAAGGGAGGCCACACCAGACAACACATTTTTCACACAGGGTTTTACTCTTTACCCCAGGCCAACCTTGAACCCATGATCCCCCTGCCTCAGCCTACTGGATTACAGATGTGCACCGCCATACCTGGCTCATGTTTGTTTTTTTAATGTTCTGGTGTCAGATGTATTCCCTGAAGCCATTGATCTATCTCAAAGACACAGTGTTGTATGCACACATGTGTGCATGTACACACACACACACACAACTGGAAAGTAACTCCTCTCCACAGTGTAATAAGTTTATTATTATAAGGAACCTGATGCTGTTTTTAGAACTCATCTTTCTGACTTCTGTATATGATGCACTGAAGGTTAATATGTAATGTTTTAATTTATTTTATGTGGTAAGTTAATTTTGGTCTTCTGTAATGTATTAATGTGATTAGAAGCTTTCTTCCTTAATATCTGAATTATACTTAAAGAGTAGTGAGAAATATAAGATACTGTTGTGTTTTTCAGAGTGTGTATTGTTACTCAGTTGTATTGTACCTTGTTTGGAAGGATGAAGGAATGAACTCTTTTTTTTTTTTCCTAAATCTCAAGACTGAAGTTTTTCTTTAATGCGGCTGGAACAAAATTTTCTCTGCAAATGTGAATGAGGGGAAAAAAGTCAATTTTTTATCAGATTTATTTTTATTCATAATTATGTGTATTCAATCATGTGTGTGTCTATATGGGTGTGTGTGAGCGCCTGAGTGCAGTTACTGTCAATAGCCAGAAGAGGGCATTGGATCCCCTGAATCTACTGTTACAAGAGGCTGTGAGCAGCCTTACATAGGTGCTGGGAAACTAACTCAGGTCATTTGAAAGAACAGTAGACAATCTTAAGCATGAAGCCATTCCTTGAGCTCTAGATGATTTTTGTGGGGGGTCCTAAACCCGACTGTACTTGACCCCTGCCTGCCTAAAGAAATGAAATTCTTCCTACTACCTGGAGAAAAACTATCACTTCATCCCGTGCTGAGAGGAACAGCACGGGACTGGGAGTCCGAATGGCGTGTGGAAATGCCTCTGGGTTATTTCCTGACAACATTCATAGAAACCATGAGATGTGAAGGTGAACAGACAGTATGGATGGCGTGTGTGCTCTAAATTAATATTTCTTAGAACTGTTAGGAATGCAGAGCTTGGGAAACAGCCTACTAAATTCCAGGGGTCCGCCCCTGCTGCTCTGCCTTCCGAGGCTCCCTGGTAACATCCTCCAGGCTGAGAACAGCTGTGCTGTCATACTCCAGGAAGGTTTTTTTGTGTGAGGCTGTTCTTAGGAAAAGCTTTGCAGAGTCCTGCAGAGCAATGGCATTCAATTACCCCCTGGGGTTTGTTCTAGTTTCCATCCTGTTGTGATTAAAAAAAAAAAAAAAAACAAAAAAACTGATAAAAAGCAGCTTAGGGGAGAAAAGGGCTTGCTCAGTTTCCAGGTCACCACCACTGCTAAGGGAGGTTGAAGCAAGGACCTGGAGCAACATGTCACATCACATCCAGTCAAGAGCAGAGAGGGGCTGGGTGATAGTGACTCACACCGCTAATCCCAACTCTCAGAGGCAGAGGCAGAAAGAACTTGATGAGTTCAAGGCCATCCTGGTCTACATAGCAAGCCTCCGGATTTCAGGATACCCGGAACTACAGAGGGAGACCTTTCTTCACTCCTCCACTGTCCAAGGCCCAACCCTGGTGCCACCCACATTCAGGGTGAATGAGTCTTCTCATCTCAAGGAACAAACAAGACAGTCCCCTACAGACATGCCACAGGCCACCCTGATCTAGACAAGTCCTCGCTGGGACTCTCTTCCCAAGTGATTCTAAGTTGTGTTGAGTAAACCAGCAGAGAACTATAATGCACAGAAACCCAAATGCCAAGGCTACATCTCTTTGGATCTTCTCCGCACAGCCTTGTAGAAAGGATGCATGGGCCTGTCTCTCATGTGCCCCAGCCCTTGGGACCTACTGCTGGTCTCTAACTGCAAGGAATGCTTCTAGAACTATCCACCCAGACCCTGTAAGTCTTTGGCAAACCATCCCTATGTCTCTCCAGTACATGGGCATCATATGTAGGGCTCAGCAGTTCACAGCCAGGGATCAGGAATCAAAGAGTTGGTTCAAGCACTTTTCAGTGAGGGACAGAGCTATGGAGATCTGTGGGTCCCAGACGCTGCTTTCTTGATTACCTTGAAGAAAAATGGATGCTCCTACTCGAGGAAGGCCACTGGTTTGTGCTCAATGCTATGCACAACTGGACAACAGCTTTACAGGAATTTTATTCTTGGGCATAAAAATAAATTGAGTTTTAGTGCTGAGAAGAAATCAGGGTATGGCCTCTTTGCAAGAACCCTGGGCCTGATGAACATTTCATACCAGGGGATACAGATTCCTTGGAAGTACTTGGGTCTTCTGTCTCTAGTCCTGCAGGAAACCTCTAGGAGAGAGGGGAGCTGGAGCACTAAGAGCCTGCACCACCAGCACATAGCACATGGCAGAGCAGGATTGTGGGGACATGGGTGTCATCCCAGAAAGACACCACAACACTGAAATAGAGTGTCCTTCCCCTTGCAGTGTGCATAGCCCCCAGGCTGGGCGTGGGACTTCTGCTGCCTGTCAGGAAGGGGACCCAAAGGCCAAGTCCAGGGCGAGCATCCCACCCTGCTTCTCCTCACCTTGCCACTTGGGGGCCTTGCTGCTTGTTCTGAGCCTCCCTTGTGCGTCTACTCCGTTCCCACCAGCTTAGCTTAGAAAGCAGAGCCAGAACAGTCTCCATGTGCACAGCCTGGTTCTTAGAATAAAAACCTAAACGTGGTCCTAAATGCCAGAATATGTGGTCCTACTCCTGGCCTCTGATGACCTTCAAGATGATAAAAGGCATGGGGAGAGGGTGTCAGGAAAATTCCAGAGAGCCTGGAACTAGTACTGCCACATGAAACAGATGATGGTGTCAGCATTTCACATGTTAATGTGGTTGTATCTGTAAATATGTGTGTAAAGACAGCTCAGTAGGTGAAGCACTTGTCACACTTGGGGAAAACACAAGTTCAAATACTGTGAACCCACATGAAGCCAGGTTACATATCTGTAATCTCACTCACATACTTACAGATACACACATGTACATACATGCATATGCACATTACATACATACATACATACATACATACATACATGAGCATACCTACTTACAGATATACACATACACATGCATGTGTGTGCACATACACATATACATACATACACACACGAACACACCCAGAGACATACGTGCACATACATACATGGACACACATATTTACAGATACACACATGCACATACATATACATACATACATGGACACACACAGATACACACATGCACACACACATACAAATACACACAGACAGCCCAGGGACCTGGTATGTGAAGCTCACAGCCAGCACAGGTCTTCATTTTCATCTCCTTCCTCTACTCTAATGAAATGCTATTTTCAACTGCATCAGAAACACACCCCAAGCATCCTGTGACACTCTTCCACCCACGTGGTTTTAAAGGCCACCCAAGTAAATATGGCTGGCTAGCCAAACAGCTAGGGCTTCATTACAGCTGCGCCAAGCCTTACCTGAGAGTAGACTCAGATGCGTCCTGGGAGATTTCCATCCTGGGAAGGAGAGTGTGAAAGACAGGACTCTGCCAGAGGCTGTTAAGCTCCTATTTCAATGCTGTGGCTTTCACTTGGTCTCTGAGAAGACACAAGCAGTCTCAAAAACATTTAGTCTATAACTAGAGGTTTCCCTGAAGGTCTACTTAAAATACTGACATAAGAGAAAAGGCAAAACTCAAAGTCTGGCACAATAACGTTCATGAAACCACTCTTCTCTTCTCTTCTCTTCTCTTCTCTTCTCTTCTCTTCTCTTCTCTTCTCTTCTCTTCTCTTCTCTTCTCTTCTCTTCTTTTCTTTTCTTTTCTTCCTCTCTCTCTCTCTCTCTCTCTCTCTCTCTCTCTCTCTCTCTCTCTTTTGACAGGGTCTTCCTATGCTCTGATTGACCTGCAATTTGCTATACAAATCTGGATAGCCTTTAGCTCATTAGAGATCTATTTGCCTCTGTCTTCTGAGTGCCAGGATTAAGTCTGTGTGCTACCATGTCCAGACCATTTACTTTTTTTTTAATTCTTCTCTCATATATTATATCCCAACCACATTTCCACCCCCCCTCTTCTCCCTGCCTCTCCTTTCTACCTCCTCTCTTCCCTAAATCTATTTCTCCTCTGTTTCCTTCAGAAAATGGCAGGCCTCCCTGGAATATCAACCAAACATGGCTTATCAAGTTGCATTAAGACTATAGCCATTTACTTTGAAACAAAGAAACTTTAAAGATAACATCCCTTCCTGACCAAGCCTGCTCAGTCAGTCAACAGGTTCTCCAGTGCAAGAGTGAAGATTAAAAAGAAAAAAGACAGACAACATTGTAGCAGGACCCCAGTCAATTCTAAGACAGAAAGCAAATTTAATTTTCCCAATCTGCTTTTATACCATTTTAATTACATGCAAGTATGAAGAGTGAGCAGTACAATAAGGAACTAGTAAGGCGGTAAGCAAAGTCCTGTATCATTTTTTTCTCTAAAACAGATAAACAAACTAGAAGTTAATTCTATGAATTTAACTGCCTACAGTAACACTAGTAACAATAACTTAATGTTTTTATAATTATAATGCTGCTTAAGGCTCTTGCAGCAAACCTGACAACCTAGGAAGCTCTCAGTAGGAGAAAACTGACTCTTACAGGCTGTCTTCTGACTTCTGTTCATTTGTCATGGCATGCAACACACACACACACACACACACACACATGCACACATGTGCACACACAAATATATACACATAAATAAAATATTTTTAGAAAAATTTTGTATAGGCCTCCTAATGGAAAAGATATGATCTCTACTATTTCTAGTAACTAGTTACTGTTGCAGCCATGTCTAGAATGTAAGTTAAGACCACTGCTGTAATTGTTTCAGGTCATGCCCACTCTGCCCTGGGGATGACTGGCCTCACCTCTAATCACGGGGACCTGCCACTTTTTCCTGCTCATGTTCTTCATTGACTCTGTCACTGTTGATATTTAGTGCATAGTCATCCATTCTGCACATGGTTGCTCCCCCTCCTTGTAGGAACAAGCACTTTGGGGTCTTAATTCACTACTGGATCCCCGGGGCTAAAATTAATATCTACCATGTTAACTACCTAATATGTATTTGTAGAATGAAGAAAAGAAAAGGTGAATACAGGCTGGAGAGATGATTCAGTGAGTAAGGGCACTGGCTGCTCTTCTTAAAGAACCCCAGTTCACTTCCAGGCACTCATATGGTGGCTCACAACTGTCTGTAATTCCAGCTCAAAGAGATCTGATTTCCTCTTCTGGGCATTTGAACACATGTGCACATATGTATATACAGACACACATACACATAAATAAAAATAAGATTTAAAAAAAGACGAATAACTTTGGTCACTCAAAAGGCCAGTGGCAGATGCCCATTCACTTGGCTTCTATTCTGTGTTTTAATGAAAAGTCTAGTCAGATAAATTAAGCAAGGAAACAAATATAATAACTAATCATCTACAGTCAGAGGTACAATCAAAATTTGACTGTACTCTAGCTGGTTAAAGCTCAGAAGTAAAAATCTTCTCTGTTAGTTTAACTAAAGAACAAACAAAAATCACCAAATATTTCAAGTCTATAATTTATAAAAAGGTCTCTCAAACTGTCTAAAGAAAGAAGAAAAATAATAAACACACAAAAGAAGTAAGGAAGACGGGAGAGCTTCGGCACTGATAAACAAGAGCTCTTTCTTCAACAAACAAACAAACAAACAAGCAGAAAACTAACTTTCAATTCTAGCACTGACAGATGGTTCAGTGGGCAAAGACTCTTCCTGCCAGGCCTGATAACCTGTATTTGATTCCTAGATCCCATCCATAGGAAGGAGAGATTTGATTCTGCAAGCTCTGACTACCACATATGCCACATGCAGGAACAAGCCACAAACAATGCAAATAAAGAAATGAAAAACTTAAAATAAAGCCCATCACATTCAAACAGGAAAGGAATAAAACAAAAGATCCCCCAAAACTCAAAAGCAGAAATGATAGCGCATACTGGAATCACTTATGAGACACGGCTCTCTCTACTCATGACTTCTAGGTCTCCACAAAATGTTCAATTTATCACTAAAAATAAAAGTCACCAAAAGTAATTCTACAAGAAGCAGAAACATTAAGTCAGTGGGAGGCTACTGTCTCTGAGGAAGTTCTGAGGCGTCCTTCACAATCCACACGGGAGACACCAAGTCCACATCAGCCCTGTGCCCTCCTCTCATGCTTCAGCTTCTCCCCGGCTCATCATGTCCACCAGGCAAAGGAGTAATGTCTGGAATTCATATGAAACTCAAAGTACCTAGCAACAGAAAACTAGATAGTCCATCTTTGAGATGGTTAAATGATTTAAATAAACATTCTCCAAAAGAAGATACATAAAAAGCCAAGAAGCACACAAGAAAATGCTCTCCGTCACTGTTAGGGAACTGCAAGTCAGAGCCACAGTGAGGTACAAAACATCCTGCCAGTCGGAATGGCTAATGTGGAAAAGCACGTGCACACATGCAAACGCGCACACACACCACACATGTGCAAACACGTACACACATGTGCACGTGCACACGTTAGTGAGTATGCAGAGAAAGCCAAAGTGTGATGGATACAGCCATGTGGATAATGGGAGACTAAACCTCAGCTGTCAGGGTATAAACAGATATGACCATCATAGATAACAGCATGAAGTCTCACTAAAGAAACAGCATTTTTTTTTCTTTTTTTTATAATGATATATCTTTATTTTTTTCCTTTTTTTTTTTAGATATTTTCTTTATTTTCATTTCAAATGTTATCCCCTTTCCTAGTTTCCCCTCCAAAATTCCCCTATCCACTACCCCCCTCCCCCTGCTCCCCAACCCACCCACTCCCATTCCTGGTCCTGGCATTCCCCTATATTGGGGCATAGAGCCTTCACAGGACCAAGGGCCTCTCCTCCCATTGATGACCTACTAGGCCATCCTCTGCTACAAATATAGCTAGAGCCACAAGTTCCACCATGTGTTTTCTTTGATTGGTGGTATAGTTCCAAGGAGCTCTGAAGGTACTGGTTAGTTCATATTGATGTTCCTCCTATGGGGCTTCAAACCCCTTCAGCTCCCTGGGTATTTCTCTGGCTCCTTCATTGGGGACCTTCTGCTCCATCCAATGGATGACTGTGAGCATCCACTTCTGTATTTGCCAGGCTGGTGAGATGGCTTGAAGGAGACAGCTATATCAGGCTCCAAGAAACAGCATTTTAAAAAAACCACAATTTTAGCTTTCCTCGTCAGCTTGACTGCATTTAGAATCATCTGGAGACACTCTGGGTGTGTCAAGTGAGGATGCTTCCAGAGAAGTTTAGCTGAAGAGGGAAAACCCACCCCGCATGGGTGGCAGCATTCTTTGGATGTCCTAAACCAAATAAAAAGGAGAAAGGTAGCTGAGCACCAGTGTCCACTGCCCTCTACCTCCTGACTGCGGTGTGCACATACAGGTACCTACAGGCATCACACTCAGGCACACACACACACACACACAGAGACACACACAGGTACCTACAGACATCACACTCAAACACACATAGGCACAAACACAAACAGGCACACACACACATAAATAAATAGATAGATAAATACTAAAAATTTTTTTAATGTATTAATTCCACACCTGTATTAATGAAACAGAAGACTGAATATCCAAATGTCACAGGCAGCAAAGGGAGAAAGAGATTACAGCTCAAACTCATTGTAAATGGTGATTTTAAAGATTTAGGTAAAGATTTAGATCTTTGGACTGGAGTATATTAAAAGCACAGCAGTCAAGGAGACTTATCTCTGAACCACAATAACACAGATACCAAAAACACTCTATACAATTCATCTTGGTCAAATGTGTGGGCTTCTGAGTAAATCCTGTCTCTATGCTGTGCACCCTGGTAGGTGAATTAACTTCTCTGGCCTCTATTTCCTTGTAGAAAAGTGAGCATATTGGCTGTATATAACTGGGGAGCTTTTGATCAGCTTCAACAAATCGTCACATAAAACCTCAAAGGCAGGTACAAGGCAAAGGCTCAACAAACAGTGCTTGTTTGCCCTATGTATAGTTAGTGGCATTGTCTGTATTGCGCCTCTGTTTTGTTGGTTTGAGCTGTATTGATCCCTGGGAGCTGTGTTATATATACACAAAGCAAACACTTGCACATCACAGGTGAATTGTGAACGAGCTCACAGGCTAGTTCCCACTAGACCACAAGTATCTCTGAAGGGAATGTAGTGGAGACAAGGGCAGGCAAGGGATTGCAGGGAGAGCTGGGCCAGCCAGGTGTCATCACACCACCTGCCTGGGACATGCATTCAGATCTGTGCCAAGCCACTTGGTAGTCATTGCACAAGGGGTAGGAACGCCCGAAGAGAGACACAGGTACGCACAAAGCAGGCACAGTGTATGTGCCAGAGGGTGGCAAGGTGTGACAGACCGTGATGAGCTCAGACAGCCATGTGACAACCTTTTTCCCAGGATGTTCCTGCAGTGTTCCTCATGACAGCCTTTCCAGCTGGTCCTTAGGTGACTGCCCTGAAGCCACAGCCAGAGTTAGTGGTGCTGGTGACAGACGGCAGGAATTACTGCTCAGCTAGCACCCTGATGGCTCTCATGAAGCTCGATACCAGCCACCTGCACAACCCTAGCATCCTTAGTCAGCTCAGCTGGGAAGAAAGGCCTGGGAAACTAGTGTGGAGGCTCTCCTTGAATTCCTGGGAGCCAGGGACATCACAGCTCGCGTCTGGGAAGGCTTCAGTATTAAGTGAGCCACACTTGTACAAAAGGACTCACTCTCAGGACACAGCTGGATGGAGGGTCCACTTCCACATCTGGTTAATGTCTGGTTTAGCCTCACTCCCTCCGGATTTCTCTCCCGACTAATTTCATCCTTTGTGACAGCTCTAGACAAAGGAACATGGGTGAGTTTACACTGTAGGATGACAAGTGACAGTTTCGGCTAAAGACACTTGGAACAGAGTTACCAGCCAATATCTCAGAGAAGGTTTTATTCTGACAAAACAAGGATTTCAAGGGCTGTGGGGGACACGGCCCCATGCTGGGCATATGGCCTGTCATTGGTAAGCTTTCAAAGAGCTTGTAGTGAGCTGAAGAGAGGAGGAGGAGATAGAGAGGAAAGAGAAAGTCTATCAGGAGTACAGCTAAAGGCAAGTGCCTTTCCTATAAACAGAGTGGCCCACTCTTCAGTTTTTTTCCTTTGTGTTTTTCATACTGTGTGCTTTTATGCGTGTGTGAATGCTTCTGTATGTATGAATCACATGTGTGCAGTGCCACTGGAAGCCTGAAGAGGGAGTCAGATCCCCTGGAGCTGGAATTCAGATGATTGTAAGCCTCCATGTGGGTGCTGGGAACCAAGCCCAGGTACTCTGCAAAAGCAGCCCATGCTCTTAACCTTGCTTTTCCATCTCTCTGCTCCTAGTTTGGTTTTTTGAAACAGGGTCTTAAATAGCCCAGGTTTGGCTTCAAACTCACTATGTAGCCAAGGATGACCTTGACCTTCTGATCCTCCTGCTTCCACCGCCCAAGTGCTAAGATAACTGCCAAGTGCTATCTCTGCTTTTAACCAGATTTCAGGCTTCTATGGTAAGATGGTCAACCCTATTACACTCACAGTGCCCCAAGAGTTCTGCACACACAGCCATCAGTCAGTCTGTAGCCATATCCATTAGACTGGGCAGGGGACCAATCACTGCCTTTCCCAACATTACCTGTTAGCTTCCTAATCTAGAGGCTGAGCATTAAGGGCTTAGTTCTTCAGCTGAGAACTATTTTCTGGTTTTATGTGGGACAAAATTAAAGGCAAATCGAGATATCTATGTGCATTAAGAGTTTGAAGGCTCTCTGCTCCTCCCTGTTCCAGAGACAGCCACATCTTCTCATGCAATGTCAGCCTCATCCCATAGACAAGATGGTGAAGGTCAGTGTGAACAGATTTGGCCATATTGGGCACCTGGTTACCAGGACTTCCTTCTGCTCTGCACTTGGCAAAGTGAAGATTGTTGCCATCAATGACCCCTTCATTGACCTTTACTACATGGTCTACGTGTTCCATTATGACTCCACCCATGGCAAATTCAATAGCACAGTCAAGGCTGAGAATGTGAAGCTTGTCATCAACAGGAAGGCCATCACCATCTTCCAGGAGCAAGATCCTGCCAACATCAAATGGGGTGATGCTGGTGCCGAGTATGTTGTGGAGTCTACTGGCATCTTCAACCTTCAATCTCCGCCCCTTCTGCTGATGCCTCCATGTTTGTGATGGGTGTGAACCATGAGAAAGATAACAATTCACTCAAGATTGTCAGCAATGCATCC
Source organism: Mus minutoides (assembly GCA_902729485.2). Classification (NCBI taxonomy): domain Eukaryota; kingdom Metazoa; phylum Chordata; class Mammalia; order Rodentia; family Muridae; genus Mus; species Mus minutoides. The sequence continues at coordinate 44,920 of LR751417.1, read as the reverse complement.
TGCACCACCAAGTGCTTAGCCCCCATAGCCAAGGTTATTTATGACAACTTTGGCATCATGGAAGGGCTCATGACCATGGTCCATGCCATCACTGCCACTCAAAAGACTGTGGATGGCCATGGGGCTGCCCAGAACATCATCATCCCAGCATCCACTGGTGCTGCCAAGGTTATCGCAGAGCTGAACGGGAAGCTCACTGGCATGGCCTTCAATGTTCCTACTGTGTCCGTTGTGGATCTGACATACCGTCTGGAGAAACCTGCCAAGTATGATGACACCAAGAAGGTGCTGAAGCAGGCATCAGAGGGCCCACTGAGGGCATCCTGGGCTACACTGAGGACCAGGTTGTCTCCTGCGACTTCAACAGCAACTCCCACTCTTCCACCTTTGATGCTGGGCTGGCATTGCTCTCAATGACAACTTTGTAAAGCTCATTTCCTGGTATGACAATGAATACGACTACAGCAATAGGGTGGTGGACCTCATGGCCTACATGGCCTCCAAGTAGTAAGAAACCCTGGACCACCCACCCCAGCAAGGACACTGAGAGCAAGAGAGAGGCCCTCTGTTGCTGAGGAGTCCCTGTCCCAACTCGGCCCCCAACACTGAGCATCTCCCTCACAATTTCCATCCCAGACCTCCATAATAACAGGAGGGGCCTAAGAAGCCCTCCCTACTCTCTTAAATACCATCAATAAAGTTTACTGCACCCCCCTCCAAAAAGTTTGAAGGCAGGAGCTGTCCAGAGGTACTTTATTCGCAAGCTTGACTGATGACACCTTAAAAGACCCAAGACCCAAATGTCTTCCAACTTCCCGCTCTGTCCACCTAAGGTTTTGATATCTCCCCTCATCTCTGCATCTCAGAGGCCACTGTTTTGAGAAAGGCTCTCCTCCATGGGAAAAGACACCTTTCCAGGATCCTTCCAGATCCCAGCAGCCTAAGCCAACCATCCACTGCCAGGGAACAGCCTTGATTTGTTTAAACCAGGACAATGTGCCTTCTGCACGGAGAGCAGGAGGCCATGGCCTCTCACTGTGAACACATGACCAAATGACTCCAAGGTAGCAAGGAAGAAGTGTAGGCGCTTCGGGATGGATGAAAGCCCTTGTCCTCTCTGCATGCTCCTCAGCTCCGTCTACCTCTGGAACCCCAAGCTGGAGAACTCCCAGTTGCTCCCAGAAATAAAGGTCTGGTTTCCCTGTGCTATTTTTCAGTATGTTTGGCACACACACACAAAAATAAATGCCCCCAAAACAGATAGATGGATGGATGGATGGATGGATGGATGGATGGATGGAGTTAGCTGGGTAAGGTGGGGGGGGGGGGACAAGAAAAGGAAGCAGGGACATCAGGAGGAACACTGGCTAGATTTCAGACTTGCTTAGCCCAGCCCCTGCAGAGGTATGGGCAGTTTGAGGGAGCTAGTGGTCTGTTCTGTGGCTCTGATCCTGTAGCTGGGTTTGGCTATATATTCCTCTGACTGCATTGTTCTCTATGCTGGGGTACAAGAATATACTCTCTAGGAAGTAGGAAAGTGAGTCCAGTAATGAGACTAGAATCTGATTGTTGTAGGGGCAGGGTGCAGAGTGCATGCCAGCAGGGCTCAGATAGAGATATGTCCTGTCACTGGAGACTTCTGCCTGTAAACACTTGACAACCCCTGTGGACAGAAAGGGCTTTGCAGCTGTGCTCCTCAGAGTCAACCTCTATGCAGAGCCAAAGCCTCCCAAGCGAGCACTCCAAAGTCCTGGGTCTCAGGCTGCTGGGGAAGTAGGAAGGGTCTGTTCAGAGCACTACAGTACAAAGTGAGCTTGAAGGAGCCCTGAATGTGTGTGTCTGTGTGTGTGTGTGTGTCTGTGTGTGTGTGTGAGAGAGACAGAGAGAGACAGACAGGCAGACAGACAGACAGACAGACAGACAGACAGACAGACATGGGGCCAGAGGTCAACCTCAAGCATCCTCAGATGCCATCCACCTTTTCGGTTTGTTGGTTAGGGAGGGAAGCTGCTCACTCCGGACTCTGACTCTAGCTAGAGTGAAAACTTCAGTGCAATAAAAGCAGAATTGCTTACAGAGATACTCCAGCTGTGCCAGTTAAGAATTTATCAGTTTGACACAAGCTAGAATCCTCTATGTAGACAGGAGCTCAGTTAAGCAAAGGAGCCAATGTCCACCAGATTGGCCTGCAGACAAGCCTTTGTGGCATTTGCTTTAATGATTGATGTGGAAGAGCCAGCCTACTGTGGATGATATCAACCCTGGGTAGGTGGTTTTAAACTAAACTAAATTCATCAAGATGAATGAACCACGGGGATTACACCAGTAAACAGCCTCTCCTTACCCCACCCCACCCCACCCCCGTGTGGCCTCTGCTTCAGTTCCTGCCTTGAATCCCTTCATAATGGATGGCAGCTGTAAGAAGAAATAACTGCTTTCCTTCTCTGAGTTGTTTCTAGTCATTGTGTTTATCACAGAAAGATAAAGCAAACTAGAACATCACGCTCTTACCCAACACTGCATCCTGCACGCTACTATACTGACCTACAGACAAGCTGTGCCCACTGGGTTCAATAGTGGCACGACCCATTGTTGTGGCAACCACCTACTTTCTAATAGGCCTGGAGGTCTTCTTCACAGGAGGGAACTCATGTACAGTACTATAAACCTAGAGAAAGCCCAATGGCTGTGGAGAGCGAGAGACTTGGGGGAACTCACTGGAGTTGTCTTGATAAACAGTCACACAGTCAAACTGCGGTTGTTTGTTTGTTTGTTTTGTTTTTTTGCCACTGATTTTGCTGCTTTCAAACTGAATCAGAGAAACTTGTGATTGCTTCTCTGGACAATGGTTCCCACAGAGACTCACAAAGTGTGGAGAATGAGAGACTAAGTAAGTGTTCAACCATAGCTGGGACATCTGTATCAACCTTCTTCAACCATGGTTCCAGAAACGTCAAGGGAAGAGGGGGCAGAAAGAGCAAAAGAGCTGGAGGAAGGGGAGGAAGGCTGTAAAATGCCATCCTCTGAACATGGCATGGCTGTGGCACACGTGAGCTCACAGAATCTGTGGTTACCTACACAGAATAAACTAGCTAAAATTCCAGCATGGCGGGAGAGATGCACTAGGGCTCAACCCCAGGTGAGGAGCTATTGGTAGCTGCCGGCTGCTGAGGGAGGGGGAGCCTTTCTTTGGGGATGTGACAGTGGCAGGTTACCTGTGCCCCGGGAGTTGGCCTCACACCCGGGCACATGTGAGAAGCAGGAGCTGGACTTGCTGGTTTTTGGTTTTGTTTTTTAAGGAACTTGAAGTTGGGAGGTAAATCTTTCGGGAGATCTTAGGAGTAAGATAGGAGAGAAGTGGAGATCGAATATGATCAAAATACCTTATATATGTATTATATTTTCCAGAAATGAATAAAACATATATAATTTTATAAAGATGCCTTTTATTTCTATTTTTTCTGAGTGTGTTTAATTTTATCCAGTTATTTTTTGAGATTTATTTATATTAATTGTATGTGTACAAATGTTTTACCCACATGTTTTTATACTACATGTGTATCTGATACCCACAGAGACCAGAGGACCCCTTGGAACTGGGGTTGTAGATGACTGTGAGCCACCATGTGGTGCTGAGAACTGAATGTATATGCTCTGAAAGATTAGTCATTGCTCTTAACTACTGAACCATCTCTCCAACCACATATATGTAATTTTAAAAGCTGTGTTTGATATGATGACTGTGTTCCCGGCACTGAGAAGAGGGAGATAAACAGATCCATGGAGCTCATTGGCCAGCCATTTCCAGACACATGCACACACGTACACACACATACACATACACACACAAGCATATACATACACATGTACACATACACACATGTGTATACACACACAAGCATATACATACATACATATACATACACAAGCATATACATGCATATACACAATGTACATACACATGCATATATACACATATATGCACATACACACAGACACATACACACAAAAATACACAAGCATATACATACACATATATACACACATATACACTTGCACATACACACATGCATATACACACATATACACACATGCATATATGCACGTACATATATACACACATACACACATGCATGCACATACATGTACACTCACACTCACACATACATGAGCATACATTACAACTAAGTCACTCTGAGGCCGTTGATGTTGAGTATCTCTCTCAGCCTTCCTCTCTCACCCTTGGATCTAAGCAGCACACCTCCTAAAACCACCTTGCAATTTCATTTGCAAGATGGAGTTAGGTAAATAAGTAAAGCCACTCATGTACTTCACTTAATTTTTAAACTTTCCTCAATCTTTAAATGTTCTTGTAGATCACATCCTTTGAGAAGTGTTTCTTAGAATCACACCATTGTATAGCCATTGTAGAGACACAGGGGTGTCGTGAGAAGCCTGCATCTGGGTACCACCTCCAGAGTGTACTGTCCTTTTTCTAAACCTCTATGATGTATGGGTGCTCTGTCTGCCTCTCTCTCTGTCTCTATCTATCTCTCTCTTTTCTGTCTCTCTTTGTGTAGGTATCTCCCTCACCTCTGCCCCCTCCCTTCTCCCCCTCTCCTCCCTTGTACCTTCCCCTCCCCCCCTTCTCTCTCAACTCTCACCCACTCCTCCTCCTCCTCTGCCACAAGAGGCAGTATGTAAGGCAACACCTTGGAATTAGAGAGCATCCCCTCCTTCACACCACACCTGCTGGTACTTAGATCTCAGAACTTCCAGCCTCTGGAACTCTGAGTCTTACACTTCTGCAGTTGTGAATTGCCTAGCCTGAGCATCTGCTGTAAATTCAGAGAGGAATAGCCTCTTGGCGTTTAGAAACTCAGGCTTCCCTACCTCGTCCCCTTGTCCCGTTTCCTAAACAATCTTGATTCTTTTTGTTTTTCTGGAACCAGCTGTTTTCCTCCTTTACCTGGTTTCTTCAGAATGCTTCTGCGGGTACCCAGGACCCAAACCATACCCAACAATGTAAACATTGCTATGTAGGGTTTTCTTTTTTCTTGTTTTGTTTGTTGGCTGGTTGTTGTTGTTGTTTTGCCACTCTGGCCTTCTGTTTTCCAGCAAGCACAGGACATAAAAAAGCAGATCATAAAAGAAGAGATATTGCCGGGCGTGGTGGCGCATGCCTTTAATCCCAGCACTTGGGAGGCGGAGGCAGATGGATTTCTGAGTTCGAGGCCAGCCTAGTCTACAGAATGAGTTCCAGGACAGCCAAGGCTACACAGAGAAACCCTGTCTCAAACAAAAACAAAAACAAGAAGAGATATTGAGTTCACAATGAAACCATGGCAATGCAGACTGGAAAGCGCCCTCACCTGTCATGTTCAGAGAGGAAAGAGCCTCAATAGCCAGTGTGGAGGGTGCTTCCCTACTCCAGGTAGGATAAATTTTGGAAGACGCTTAGCATGACAGTTCTGTGTGGTTTTAAGATGTTCATATATGCTTCTCTGCCTTTTGGTTAAGATCAAGAAGATGCACACACACTATGACCCACCTGTCCCACTCACACTTTAGAAGTATGAGGGGCCAAGAGATGGCTCAGGGCTTAAGAGCACTTGCTGCCCTTACAGAGGTTCAGGTTCAATTCCCAGCACCCACACGGTGACTCACAACTACCAGGAACTTGATTCCAGGGAATCTGACTCCCTCTTCTGTCCTCTGAGGGTACCACACAGGTATCTGGTACACGGACATACATACAATCAAACACTCATGCACATAAAAGAAAAATAAATACATCTATTTTAAAAAAAAAACAAAAGTGTTGGGGCTGGAGAGATGGCTTTGCAATTAAGAGCACTGACTGTACTTCCAGAGTTCCCGAGTTCAATTCCCAGCAACCACATAGTGGCTCACAACTATCTGTAATGGGATCCGATGCCCTTTTCTGGTGTGTCTGAAGACAGCTACGGTGTACTCATATACATAAAATAAATAAATAAATCTTAAAAACAAGCAAAAACAAAGCAGAAGTGTCAGTGTAAGCACAGGAAGAATGTTACAGCATCGCAATGAAGAGAGTAGAACATCTCCATCCTGTGCCAGCAAGAGTTAACTGATGCAGCAAGAGGCAGCCCTTCATTGTTGTTCTGGCTTTATTTTGGTTTTTGTCTTATTTGCTTTGTTGTTTGTTTGTTTAGAAATAATGTCATAATATAGTCCATGCTAGCCTTGAACTTGATATGTAGCCAAAGGTGGCCTCAAGATCATAATCCTCCTACCTCTCCTAAATACTGGAGCTATAGATATGTGCCACCGTACCCAGTTCTAACAGTCAGTGGAATCCTATGCACACATCAGAAAACAATAATGGCTACCTCTCATGGAGGATCTAATGTAAGGATATCAACAGAAAACTGAGCCAACAGGATGGCTCAGTATATAAAAGTGCTTGCCGTAAATGCCTGGTGACCAGAGTTCAGTCCCTGATACCCACATAAAGATTGCTGGAGAGCACAGAGCCCACAAAGTTGTCCTTTAGCCCTTTATGCACACTGTGGTGTATGTGCATGTGCACACACACTCACCCATACATACACACACATACATACCTACATATGCACACACATACATACACACACATATACATGTGCACACACATACATACACATATACATGTGCACACACATACATACACATATACATGTGCACACACATATACATATGCACACCCATACATACATATACATATGCACACCCATACATACACACACATACACATGCTATACAACGCTAATAAATACATATGTTAACTATATGTATGGAGAGAGAGGTGAAGCACACCCAGACCTCTACTCACTGTGGTTCTTACAGTAAAATTCCCACTCCGGCTGCAGCCTAACCTTTATAGAAATGTAGAAATTGATTAGAATGTAAATTGTCTATCCCAGGCCTGTTGAGTTAGCACCCCACCATGCCACCTTCAGGTCAGGCTCATATGTGACATCCTCAAAATGTGTCTGTCAAAAGCAAAATCATTGATTGGAACTGGAGAGGTGGCTCAGCTACACACAAACATACACATTATACACATGGCAATAATAAATAAATAATTTATATTTAATTATGTATGCAGAGACACAGACACACATGTGAAGTACACAGAGAATTTTATCCTTCTGTGGTCTACCTGAAGGGAATTCTACATGCATCTGGGCTTGACATGCCCATCATGCCAGGACTCTAGAGGCTGAGGCTGAGGATGAGGCTGGAGGATTAACACGAGTTTAAGACCACTCTGGCCTATACAGCAAGTACTAGGCCAGCCTGTACTGTGTAGTAAGATTTAGTTAAAAAGGAAAGAAGGAGGGAGAAGAAAGGAAAGAAAGGAAGATAAGGGAAGGGAAGGGAAGAGGAGAGGAACAGAAGGGAGGGGAGGGGAGGGGAGGGGAAGGGAGGGGAGGGAAGGGAAGGGGAGGGGAAGGGAGAAAGAGAGACTTATCCAGGTTCATGGTAGCCTCCACAGGCAAGGGCTTGCACCCTAAACCATTTCTGACATCATGGGATGAGCCAGGAACAGGCACTCCAGAAAACTGGGGACTCCCCCTCCTGAGCCCCACTCACCTGCTTACACCTGGAGGGCAGCAGCCGCTGGGGCCTCTTGTAGGTCCTGAGGGGAGCAGGATGCTTGCAAGGAAGCACAGTGCTCACCCAAAAGCGGACAACAGTGAGAACAACTCACTCCAACCTTCTAGAAAAATCATTTCACAAAACTGGCCCCTAGAAATGACCCTGACAAGATGGCTTTGTGTGACAGTCTCAAGAATTAATAACACATTTCTTTAAAAAAATGTATTTGCCAGGTGCAGTTATTGTCAGGACTCAGTAGGCAGAGGCAGGAGGATCTCTGTGAGTTCTAGCCCAACCTAGTCTACGTAGTGAGTTTTCAGGCTGCACAGTGATATTGATCTCACCGTGAAATACTTAGTATGTGTCTGTCTGCCTGTCTGTCTGTTCATATGCGTGAGTAGGCCACACGTAAACTGTTGCTCTTCAGGAACCACCTGCCTCTTATTTGGGGGACATAATCTCTTGTTGGCCTGGATGGTGGGGAGTACACTGGGCTGGGTGCCCAGCAAGTCTCCTCCGGCCAGGACCTCAGATGCAGCACACCCAGCCCCGTACCTGTGAACTCTGGAGGTTGGACTCCAGGCAACTGGACTATCCCTGCCTCCAAGATGGCCTTCACACAGAAACCAGCAGAACCTTGGCTGAGCCAGCAGAGAAGGTCAAGGATGGTTTTCAGGCTCTTCTGCCTTCAGGCTGCTGTGTGTGGCGGGTCTCTTTTATGGTCTGTGACAGGCTTTCTCCCCGCAGCCTCACCTCGCTGGCTTCAGACAACAAGGCAGGCTTTGCTGCTTACACAAAGTGCTCCTTGCTTTCTTCATCCCTGAGAAAACCAGAATCCAGAGAACAATAACGCAGGGCTTTTTTTTTTTCTCCTCCAATAAAAGAGAGATGACACAGAGGCCCCCGAGGCAGCAGCTCCCTGGAGTGTGTTTTGACAAAGTCATCATAGTAAACACACAGAAAACAAGCCCAGGACCCATCACTGTGGCCTGCTTAAAGCTGTGTGCCCTGACGAGCTGGAAGGCACTTAGCTTTCCAATCAGAAGGCCTCAGAGCTACCTATAGTCGGCAGAGGTGGTCCAAGAGTAGAGGTACTGCCTGGTCCCAAACCTGGCCCACAAGCCCTCTAGTGCTTTCTGTGCCCCGCCCCGAAGCTTCTGGGAAAGACACAAGTAGAATCTATTTTTCTGACCAGGTCGATCCTACCCATAGCCCTGAGGGTGCAAATAGTTCTGTGGTTTTGCAGACTTTTTGGATTTTTTTTTTCCTCTCAGGATGAAACTGATGAGCATCCAGATTTAGGAACCTGTTCTAGGGACATCTAAAGTGTTTCTCCTTCTTTGAAATCTTAAACCTCTCGGACAAAACCAATATCACCACCCACTTGGGTCTAACCTCAGGAACCTTCCAAAGGAGCCCATGACAACCTAAAACCATTCCGGCAGGATGCCTGGGGTCTGAAACTGGGGCGTAGAGGCAGGGGGTTAGTACCAAAGGGCAAATATGTGTCTGTCTTGTCTGTTAATGGTTCTGAGATTCACCAAAAAAAAAAAGGACTGAGTCCGTGACTGTGCAAAGTAAAGCAAGCCTCTAGACCGTCCAGGGGGCGGTACGTGCCTCTAGACCGTCCAGGGGGCGGTACGTGCCTCTAGGCCGTCCAGGGGGCGGTACGTGCCTCTAGACCGTCCAGGGGGCGGTCTCCCCGAAGAGGGGGTTTTCTGAGAGCAGCCCCTCTGGTTTCACGAAGTTCCTTTTACGGAGGAGATAAGGTGTTCTCAGGGGGTGAGAGGGTTGGCAGGTACTGTTAAAAGGACACAATGAGAAGGGAGGAACAAAGGCAAGGAGAAGCATCAAGTGAACCCCGGAGCAGTCTGCATCTGACCAGGAACCTACTCTTGATTCCAGAGAGAGGCCTTCATTAGCAGGGACTTGACACAGAACAAACAGGCTTATCTCTTTGCTAGATTTTAACACCAAGCAAACTGTTGAAACTGTAAACAGAACTCTAATCCCACAAGATACATTCTCTGTTTTGGTCTTATTCTAACCCATGAGGTATTTTTGTTCCAGCTTTGGTCTCACACTGTCTGCCTATCAATCTGTCTATCTGTCTGTCTGTCACATATGCCATACATACAGTGTTCATTTACAAATGCATTCCATTTCCATGACAAAGCCTAACTTATAAATTTTATATAAGAGATTAACCAACAGTGCTCTAGTGGGATGGCCCAGCAGCCAAGAACAAAGAACCAGGGCTCAGTTCCCGGCACCCACACCGGGCAGCCCAAAAGCCCTGTGTCTCCAACTTTAGAAGATCCACTCCCTCTTCTAGCCTCTGTGGCCAGTATGCTCATATGCACACACCCCACCCCTCTAACACCGGCACATAATTAAAAGTAATAAGAATAAGCCTTGTGGAAAAAAGAGATTAACAAGCAGTGACAGAAAAGATTAGAAGATAGTTTACATAAGTTGCACAAACATAGTCTCTCTAAATATCTGCTATTCTGTCCTCGCCCTCCTTGGGAGCATGTGAGGGCAAGAGGTGCCCTGTGAGGTGGTGTGGCAAGAGGCTCGGGCACCCTGACAATGTTTGGCACTGTGAGAAAGAGGGTTGTGGAGCTGCCTGTGGGATGCTCGAGGGTGAGCGAAGGCTAAATGTAAAGCCACAACCAGGAGAGGAGCGCGTACCTCCCCTTCCTGGCTTCTTGCCCTTCAGAGCTGGGTCCATACACTAACACATGACCCTAGGCAACTGACAGACAGTTGACCCTCGGCCTCTGCAGATGCAAAGTGGAAATGATACTCCTGCCTAGGCCAACTGAAAGGACAGTGAGGAGCAGGAAGGCTGGAGACATACACAGGGCCCGGCACAGCTATGCTGGTTACTCCCCAGCCCCAGCACATGGTACCTTCCCAGGTGGTCCTCTTACTGGCTCCTGGTCTTTAGGAGACTTTAAAATGACCAACAGCCTCAGCTCCCATCCAGTCACTACTCTGGCTATAAAAGAGTGCCATATTTCATGTCTGTTGCTGGGATAAAATATCCTGACAAAAAGCAACTTACAGGAAAAAAAAAAGGGGGGGGTCTTATTTGCCTCACAGCTCATACAGCCGGTTACTATGAAGAAACCAAGACAAGAGCTTAAGCATCACACCCACAGTCAAGAGCAGAGAGACAACACCCAAGCTGCCTGCTAGCTTTTAGCCACTCCCCTCTATTCTTAAACAACACAGGACCCCCCTCCCCAGGCCACCTCCACCTAGGGAATGGTGACACCCACAGTGGGCTGGGCCAAATAACAAGACAATCTTCACAGACAAGACCACAAGTCAATCTAGTGCACACTCTCTCAATTGAGACTCTAGTTTCTAATGAGTCTAGGTTGTGTCAAGTTGACAGCATAGTCAGAGGAGAGAGGTGGCTTAGGGGATGGATCCCTAGAGTGAGAAAACACTGGAGAGAGGACTTGGCCAATGTCCCCACCCCAAGAGAGTTCCTTTAGTAAAGCGTGCCTATGTGACACTAAGCCAGGCTGCAGGGGAAAGGTATAAGGATTAAACTATCTAAGTGTGCCCTGGACATCATCAGCCCAAATCCTGGCACTGTGGAGGAGTCATTTTTATCTCAGGTGCCAGACACTCATTCCCATAGTGTTCTCTCCACAGCACAAGCTCCTGCTATAAAACTACAATGTCCCCTCTTCTCTGGAGTTTGGCCACAACCTCAAAGAAACAAAACACAGATCTTTATTGTTTTTTAAATGTCATTAGTGCCAGACATGGTGGAACACACCTTTAATCCCAGCACTCAGGAGGCAGAGGCAGGTGGATCTCTATGAGTTATAGGCCAGCCTGGTCTACATGGTGAGAGCCTGTCTCAAAACTTAGATAGATAGATAGATAGATAGATAGATAGATAGATAGATAGATAGATATCCACGTATAGCCCTGATAAAAGTCAGTTCTCCCCCTGCCCTCGTGTGTGTGTGTGTGTGTGTGTGTGTGTGTGTGTGTGTGTGCGCGTGCATGAAACCCCAAATGCCCTCACACTCTTAGCATTCCAAGTGCTAGGATTATGCACATAAGCCACCACACCCAACTCCCTCTGTCCTTTGTAAAAGAGAATTGCTTACCTGTTCTTAAGTGTCCCGCTGTAAGCTAAGCAACTCATCCCTGAGTGGTCTCTGAGTAGCCCAAGAGCTGTCCCATCTCTTGCTATCTTGCTCAGAATATTGGACTATAGAGTCTGCTATAGGGTTAGGGAACAGTTCAGTCAGTAATGTGCTCGCCACACAAGTTCAGTCCTGAGAATTCAAGTATGAAAAGCTGGAGACAGGATGTGTTCTGACAACCCCAGTGCTACAGTGAAAACCAGCAGGGATCTGCTAGATCCCTTGGACTCCCTAGCCAGATAGCCAAACCTATCTGGTGAGTTCCAAGCCAGTGAAAGACCCTACCTCAAAAGAATGTGGACAGCTCCTGAGGAGTACCAAGAGGTGTCTTTGACCTCCGTACTTGCTCACTCTCTCTCTCTCTCTCTCTCTCTCTCTCTCTCTCTCTCTCTGTCTCTCAGACTTATTTATGTGCATTGGTGTTTCTGCCTGAATGTCTGTCTGAGGGTGCCAGATCCTCTGGAACTGGAGTTACACACAGTTATGAGCTGCCATGTGGTTGCTGGAAATTGAGCTGGGGTCCTCTGGAAGAGCAGCCGAGGCTTTGAAATGCTAAGCTGTATCCCCGGTTCCCTCTCCCATCTTCATTTTTAAAGTAGATTTTGTGACCAGATTTGTTTTCCAATATGCTCATCTCTGCCTTTATTTAGAGCAGATGTTTACATTTAGTTATAACTATAGCTAGTGGGTTTGTGTGCGCAGCTGACATTTTCTCCTGCCTGGCCTTTGTTCTTGTCTCCGCTTTTCCTCATTGAGTGAGTGAGTGATTTTAGGTTTTTTTGTTTTTTGTTTTTTGGTTTTTTTTTATTTATTATATGTAAGTACACTGTAGCTGTCTTCAGATACTCCAGAAGAGGGAGCCAGATCTCGTTACGGATGGTTGTGAGCCACCATGTGGTTGCTGGGATTTGAACTTATCACCTTCGGAAGAGCAGTCGGGTGCTCTTACCCGCTGAGCCATTTCACCAGCCCCGATTTTAGGTTTTGAGACAGTAATTCACTGTATAGCCCTGGCTGTCCTGGAACTCACTGTGTAGACCAGGCTGGCCTTGAACTCAGAGATCTGCCTGCCTCTACCTCTTGAGTGCTCACATTAAAGGAAGGAACCACATAATCGGCCCTCTTTCTCCTCTTGCTGTTGTTTATTTTATCTTACTTTTTATATAATTCTATGTTATTTCCACTACTGGATTGTTTGTTTGTTTGTTTTTACTTTTTGTTTAGAAAATATGATCTGTCTCCAAATATTTCACTTAAAAGAACAGTGAAAGAGAGCTGGGGAATGTAGCTCAGTGGTAGAGTGGCTGCCTAGCACATATGAGGGCCTGAATTCAACTCTCAGCACACACGCACACGTGCGCCAGACAGACAGACAGACAGGCAGGCAGGCAGCATAAGAAGATGGGTGGGACTTCCCACAGCACCCTTTGTGTCCTCCCATCCCTGATCCCACTGTCCCTCGTACTCCAACACATGTAACATGCATGTTTTCTTCATTCCCCTCCTACTTTTATACCGACTCCTAGACCAGTGACTGTAGTTCTTTACCTAAGACGGGGGCTGGTTGTTCAGGCTTTGGGGATGAGATCTTCACGATTCATGCACAGATTTGGGGTGGACCCAACTCCCTCTCCCATACATGCTGACCAACATGGAATTGTTTCCATGCCCTTCAGCCATCTCCTCGGTATAATGACTGTAAGTTTTGAGCTGGTGAAGCATCTATATCCTAAGGAGACTTCTGTGGCATTTCCTAGTTGGAATAGAATTTAGGCAGTATGGTGGTGTATGCCAGTAATTGAGGACTCAGGAGGCTGACGCAGGAGGACCACTGCAAGTTAGAGGTCAGCCTAGACTTCAGAGTGACAACTCTGTTTCAAAACAAGAAATAGAATTCGGGATTCTCCATGAGCTGACTCATGTTAGGCACATCTTTCCACACAATTTTATTAAGTGTGTAAAACACCCACCTACCCCGAGCATGCCATGCTAATGATGTGACCCATTTTCTAACCTTTTATGACTTTTAGTTTTATTTTTAAATTATGTATATGTGATGTGTATTATGAGTGTGTGTTTATGCATGTGTGTCTGTGTGTATACATGCAAACATGAGTGAGTGCAGTTGTCTGTGGAGGCCAGAAGAGGGCACCAAATCCCTTGGTTCTGGAGTTAAGGGCTGCTAAGAGCCACGGATACTGGGTGCTGGGAACAGAACTGGATCTTTTGCAAGAACTCCAAGCACTCTTAGCTGCTAAGTCGTCTCTCCAGCCCTAGCTTCGAATCTTAAACGATGCTTTCTAAACACCAGTGTACAATTTCCATGCCTAAACACCAGTGTACAATTTCCATGCTCTTTTTCTGACAAATACATTCTTGGTTTTGCCTGGTTTTCTGTGCATGTCAGGCAACGAGCCTACAAGCACTGTTCCATGTCAGGAAGTGTTGGCCAGCAGCTAGCAGTTCCCTTGCCTTTGCTATTACACAATAAGCCTCAAAAGAGCCTCCCAACATCTACTGCAATGTTTCTGTTTTATTACTTTCATTCCCAGGTTTGTACACACATACCAGCCACAGTGTGCATTTAAAGGTCAGAAGACAACCTGCCAGGGCCAGTTCTCTCCTTCTGCCATTAAGGTCCCAGGGAGCTAACTCAGGCCATCAGACTTGGTGTCAAGCACATTTACTGACTGACCCAACTCACTGGTCCCACTTTATGACATCTAATAAAAACCTACTGGCCAGACATGTGTGTGTTACGCACATCCCAGTGAAGTGGCTTGGCAGGCTGCGGCTTGGAAGCACTCACGAGATACAGAGTTTCAAAAGGAACTTATCTCCTGGGAAGACATTCTTACTACCCATATATCCCCGCGTTAGTCTGGTGTATAGATCCACATGCTCTCATTTAGTAGCATTTTATTATAGTGTTTTCAAAGATTGAATTCTGACCTAGCTAAGCCTTCCGCCAGTGTTCCAACATCCTAGAAAATCAGACAGGGGAACTGCTACATCCACTCCAGTAGTGACTCGCTTGGCAGGCCTGAAAACCTGGAAGCAGTCCTGAGGCAAAGAGTTTCAAAGGAAAATCATCCTCCTGGAACCTTGGCATTCCCATAGCCAAAAAGTCCCAGATTTGTCCCTGCAATATCTTACATGCTTTCTTATAGTATTTTACTACATAAGAGTTAGAAATCTCAGGGCAAGCTTAGCAAAGTATAGCTAAGTCACTGCCCTACACAGGAATTCACCATTATCTAGGAAGAAGGAAGTTTGTGACCTGAGGAGGAACCAGAGAAGATACTTAGAACTATAGCTAGTTGAGTTACACCCATATACAAGTATTTACAATGGCCTAGGGGGGAAGGTGGACTATGGCAAGGGCACTGAAGCCCTTGCCCCTGGCTTCTAAGTTTAAGCTAACCTTAGATGGAGTTGTTTTTGATCCCAGTTGTTAACATTGAATTTTATCCCAGTTCTTCCGCATTTGCATTCCTCTGTTTTGTGTAAGAATCCAGTAACCTCTTTGTATCTTGCCGGTGTGTCTCCTAACTTCCCTATTTTCTTCTGTATAAAAAGTCTGATGTTCAATTTGACAAATTGCATTCATATCCACACTACTTTGTGTTGTGTCTGTCACCCCACTTCTGCCGACTCCATGCCCATCTGTCTGAACCCTTGATTCCCACAGATTGAGGGGGGCCGACTAGGCCCGGTCCATGGCATGTGTGCAAGACTATTATCCCAGCACTGGGGAGGCTGAAGCAGGAACACTATTATCTTCCTTGAAATGACAGACTGTATCCCTTGAAGTGCACCCAGATTGAATCCTTTTTTTCCTTTCTTCCGTCTTGTCTTTCCTTCCTTACATTGCTTCCTGTGGGGTATTTTGTCACAGCAATGGAAAACTAAACTAATACATATGGGGTCACATCCTGCTTTGAGAAGTATTAATACAAGACTTTCAACGAGTGGGTCCTGCCAGGGAAACATATTTGTGGTGCTATCCAGTCCTCGACCACTTAAGGAAGGAAGATTAGGTTTATCTCTATGAGCAAGAGATTCACGGAAGAGCAAGAAAGGGGGCGCTTGAGAACCTCTACTGCTGGGCAAGGCTATGTGACAAGTTGAGGACCAAGGGTTGTATCACAGAGTCCCTCACAGCCCTGGGTTCCATGTGAGGCTGTAAGCCAGAGACCATGTAACAAAAGAAAGGCCCACAGAACCCCAGAATGTTCGTTAAGAGACACATTGTCCTGAAAGACATACTGGGGAGTCTAAGGGGACCATGCTCTTCCAGGCATGCCACTAGGTGGCAGCACCAGGGAGGGGCTTCCGTCAGACCCCAGCAACACAGAGTCTCCTCACTCAGGAGTGCAGCTCCCTTGAAGGGCTGGATTCGTGGAAAGATATTGTATGAATTTGATTTTGTCATGGAATACTTTGGTTTCTCCATCTATGGTAATTGAGAGTTTTTCTGGGTATAGTAACCTGGGCTGGCATTTGTGTTCTCTTAGTGTCTATATAACATCTGTCCAGGATCTTCTGGCTTTTATAGTCTCTGGTGAGAAGCTTGGAGTAATTCTAATAGGCCTGCCTTTATATGTTACTTGACCTTTTTCCCTTACTGCTTTTAATATTCTGTCTTTATTTAGTGTATTTGTTGTTCTGATTATTATATGTCAGGAGGAGTTACAGAGATCAAGTGTAGAGCTGAGACAAAAGGATGGACCAACCAGCGACTGCTGCAGCCGGGGATCCATCCCATAATCAGCCACCAAACACAGACACTATTGCATACACCAGCAAGATTTTGCTAAAAGGGCCCTAATATAGCTGTCTCATGTGAGGCTATGGCAGTGCCTGGCAAACACAGAAATGGATGCTCACAGTCAGCTATTAGATGGAACACAGGGTTCCCAATGGAGGAGCTAGAGAAAGTACCCAAGGAGCTGAAGGGGTCTCCAACCCTCTAGGTGGAAGAACAATATGAACTAACCAGTACCCTCAGAGCTCATGTCTCTAGCTGCGTATGTAGCAGAAGATGGCCTAGTCGGCCATCATTGGGAAGAGTTTATATGCCCCAGTACAGGGGAATGCCAGGGCCAAGATGTGGGAGTGAGTGGGTAGGGGAGCAGGGTGGGGGATGGAGGAGAGTATAGGGGACTTTTGGGATAGCATTTGAAATGTAAATGAAGAAAATATCTAATAAAATTGGGAAAAAAAAAAAAAGAGCCAGGCGTGGTGGCACACGCCTTTAATCCCAGCACTTAGGAGGCAGAGGCAGGCAGATTTCTGAGTTCGAGGCCAGCCTGGTCTACAGAGTGAGTTCCAGGACAGCCAGGGCTATACAGAGAAACCCTGTCTCGAAAAGCCAAAAAAAAAAAAAAAAAAAGGAGCGCAGCTCCCTAGTGTGTGTGCGTCAGAGAAGTGCAGAGGAAGCCAGGCACAGCAGCACAGCTCAGTAATCCCAGCTCTTAGGAGGGTGAGGCTGGAGGATGGCGAGTTAAAGGCCAAACTGGATGACAAGGTGAGACCCTGTCTCAAAACACAAAGAGCACTCTGGAGCACAAGCCACTCTCTGGCTTCTGCATCTTACTGGTCTTTTCCGCAATGGTCCACCCTCCTGTTCACTCCTCCCTGCAGAGGTGTGGACTTCAGCCCTATGGTTCCTCCAAAGGGCAGCCTGACAGAGAGTCTCTGTGCCCACACAGGAAAGCTCTGTGTGTCCTGCTGCCCACCACAGCCTCCGATAAAGCCACATTGGGAAAATCTCTTCCAGGTAACAACCAGAGCTGGGAGAGTGTGGGTTGGCAGCCTGGAGTGGTCCCCAGATGGGGAGCCTTGGCCTCCTCCTGAAGCCCACTTCACAAGCACAACTTAAATAACCACTTTCATGTTGCACTCTAAAGGAAGCCAAGGTCTGGGACGTTCCCAGCTTCTGAGATGAGGCTTTCCTGCTGTGTTCAATGGGTCAGTGTTCAGTGGGTTAGACTGACCCAAAACCAAGCTATCAATCAACAAAAACGCACTGAACACTTAACTGTTTCATTTCTTTGCAATGAATTTTTAAAAAAGAAAAGAAAAGAAAAGAAAAGCATTCACTTCTACCCAGATACCAACAAAACTTCAAATAAAAAGAGACAAGAAGGAAAACAGAGACCTGTGACTCCAGAGCTGGTGAGTCTGTAATTTAACTTGTTTCGAGGTTATAAACCTAAGACCCAGAAGGTTAGCTTTGGGTAGACCCAGAGATCTTCAAACCCTTGAAAGTTGAGATTGGGGCTGTAGAGATAACTCAGTCAGTAAAGGGTTTGTTTGCTTTGCAAGGATAAAGATGTGAGTTCAAGCTCTAGAACACCCTTAATGAAAAACCAGGTGGTGGGCTAGAGCAAAGGACCCTTCCAAAGGACCCCAGTTCGATTCCCAGCATATGCACTGGACAGCTCACAAGCCTGTCACTCCAGCTCAATGGGATCCAACCTCCGGCCTCCACAGACACACCTGCACTCATGCACACACACGTAATTTTACAGATAAAATATTTTTTCATTTCTTAAATTCTCTATGAATGAATGTTTTGCCTGCGTGTCACCACATGCCTTGTGCCCATGGGAGCCAGAAGATGGTGTCAAACCCTGTGCTGATGCAAGCTAGAGTCACTGGAGAGAAAGTGTCACCTGACAAAATGCCTCAGAAGACGGCTACAAGCAGACCTTTTCTGAACTAGTTTTTGGGGGAGGGCCCAACCTATTATGGGTGGTATCATCCCTGGGCTGGTGGCCTTGGGTTCTATAAGCAAGCAGGCTGAGCAAGCCTTGAGGAACAGGCCAGGAAGCAGATTAAAGGAACGTGCCACCACATTCACCTGCTGCCTCCTCCTTCAATTTATTATAGAGGGCTCAGTTAGTGGTCAAGAACAAGGGCTTTTCTCCTAGAGGACTCAGGTTTGAGCACGCTGTGCACAGCATGCAGGCAAAGCACCCACACACATACATAATACATTAAAGCCATTTTTAAAAGCATATTTTAGTGCTGGAGAGATGGTTCAGTGGTTCGAGTACTGGCTGCTCTTTTAGAGCCCTCCATGGCCTCTGCATCAGCTCCTGCCTCCAGGTTCCTGCCCCGATTCCAGTTCCTGCCCTGACTTCCTTCAATGAGAAAAAGTGATGTGGAAGTGTAAGCCACATAATCCCTTTTCTCCCCAACTTGCTTTTTGGTCATGGTGTTTCATCACAGCAATAACAGCCCTAAGACAGGTCCCCTGGGCTGGAGTTGTGAGGGAGGGTCTCCAAGTCCTCATGGTGTGAATCCTCTAAAAGATTCCTTTAATCTCAGCACTCAGGAGGCTGAGGTGGGCAGCTCTCTGTGAGTTAAAGGCCAAACTGGACTACATGAGACGAGACACTACCAAAATGAAATAAAGTAACAAATGGAACCAAACCCTTCCCATTCCTGTGCAAGGGGAGAAACTACAGTCCCCGGGGCTGGCTGGCAAGCCAGTCTAGCCAAATCTGTGAGCTCCAAGTTCAATGACAGAGTCTGTCCCAAAAGAGAAGGAAGAGTGTAGTGACTGAGGAAGACACTGATGTCAACTTCTGTCCTCTACATGAACAATATGCATGCACACCCATACCCATACAGAAACACACACACAGGCAAGCACACTGGCAGTGAGGGGCCGGGGAGAGGGAAGGAGGGATGGGGAGGGGGAGCCGAGCACTGGCATCCATCTCTCTCTGCTCCCTGACTGCAGTGCCTTCTCTGTCCTGAGAAACTGCACCCCAGACCATGAAGCGAAATAAGCCCTTCCTCTCTTAAGTGGCTTTGGTCAAATATTTTGTGGCAGCATCAAGAAAAGTAACTGACGGGCTGGAGAGATGGAGCATTGACTGCTCTTCCAGAAGTCCTGAGTTCAATTCCCAGCAACCATATGGTGGCTCACAAACCATCTGTAATGGGATCAGATATCCTCTTCTGGTGTGTCTGAAGACAGCTACAGTATATTCATACATTAAATGAATAAATAAATCTTGGAAGGAAGGAAGGAAGGAAGGAAGGAAGGGAGGAAGGGAGGAAGGAAGGAGAGAGAGAGAAAGAAAGAAAGAAAGAAAGAAAGAAAGAAAGAAAGAAAGAAAGAAAGAAAGAAAGAAAACACAAACACCTTGCATCTCTGGGCCTGGATACCAGGGACCACCCACGGAGAACTAGAACACAGTTCTTAGCATGTAACCTGTCTACTCTCAGCCACAGAGGTGCCTTCTCCCCAAGAGAGCAAGCCTGCTGTGTCAACATGCATCACGTGACAGGGGGCCCTCCGTGATCTTGATCGTCCACAGCTACAAAGGCTGCTGCCCGAGCTCCCTGCTGCAAGGCTGTGAAGAATGAACAGCCGCCTCCAGCTGCAGAACCTGGGAATCCATGCAGCATTTGCAAGTTGCATGCTAGGCAAACTATTCTTATGAGCACAAGGGATTGACAGCAGGGCCATTTTGCCTTACAAAGGACTCTTTGGGTAAGTATGGATCACCCTCCATCCATCCCACTAAGATATTCTCCAAGCCGTCCCACCACCCAAGGCTGTTCCTACACATCCATTTCTTCTACTACCTTACTTTCATTAGCTCAGCGCCACCACACCTAGGAAAACGCTCTCAAGTACCTATGCTTCTCTCTCCCTTCCATCTAACCTAGGCTGACATGAGCAGGACCCACCAGGGAAGACCAGATCTCGTCCGAAACAGCCCACGCTCCCAGCAGGAAGGACCAGGAGTGGCCTTTGCCCATGGCCCACATTCTAGATGAGATGCCTGAGGAAGGAATTCTCAAATGTCCCTAGAGATAGAGCAGGGCTTTTTTAAATAATAGGGTTTTTTTTTTCTCTGCTTGTATGTATATGAAGCATATGCTTGCTGTGTTTGTAGAGGTCAAGAGAGGGCAAGCACGCACTGGAATTGGAGATGCAGGTAGCTGTGAACCACAGGAACTGGAGGTTGTGAGCCGTCATATTGAAGTGCTAAGAACCAAACTTGGGTCCTCTGCAAGAAAAGCAAGGACTCTTACTTACTGCTAGCTCTCCAGCACTATCATGCAGCAATCTTATAACTCAAACATTCTAACATAGAATCTGAAGACAAGTGAAGACACTTACATGCTGAGGAATGATTGTAGGGAAATATTAAAAATGTACTTTCCAAAGCCAGTGAGATGGCTCACTGGGTAAAGGCGCTTGCCACCAAGGCTAGGGACATTAGTTCATCATTCTTGGGCAAAAGATAGAAGAACTGGCAAGTTGTCTCTTGACCACACATGCTCGCTCCCCCCCACACACACACACATACAGTGATTATAAGTAAGAATTATGTATTTGTCTGGGGATGTCCCTGGGAGGAGATGGGGAAGGGATGGATATGATCAAAATACAGTGTAAGAAATTCTCAAAATAACAAAAAATTTCTGTAACTATAAGCAGTAAATAGTTTCTGGGGAGGGAGGTTCTTCCAAGGGGCTGCCTCGTAGCTATGCAGGGAACTCGGGTGTATGCAATCTTCTGAGGTGTCACCATGCCAGGGCGTTTTTGATGATGTCACAGCTTGTCACCTATAAGTAACCCACTAATAAAACAATCAGTTCACTAAGCTATACTTGGACAGATCACTTCTTTGGGCCAACATTAGTGCCTATCTGTGGTAAGCAGACATTTGTTCATGTCTCCCCAGTAGAAGTCACACCTCTGCCCCCCAACGGCACTATGGGCTAGGAGCCAAACTTTTAATGTCTGATCCTTTGGCAGAGCTTAAAAAACCAAACTATAGCAGTCCCCAGACACTCGTGGGTCTGCAACCAGGGCTTCCCCAAGGAACCAGCCCTCAACCCAGTTATACAAGATGGAAATACACCTCTTGGGAACAGAGCTCCTTAGTCCCGACAGTGCATCGGAATCAGCCGGGAAGCTTTAAACAAATGCTGTACTTCATCTCCACACAGACCCAGTCAGAGGCCCGGGTGGCCCCGGCATCCAAGGCTTTCAGACTGGCCAGACACTGAGTGCCAATGTCAAGCCCGGCGACTCGAGCTTTAATGGTGCGAACAGCATCACCAGCCTCTGGCGAGTGTTTTGGGAACAGCCCACCAGCAGTGAGCAAGGTGTGGAGAAGCAAGCTGCGGCTAACCTCACATTTCATCTTTACAGGTGCTCAGCCAAATGACCTCACCTGCGTGCAGACACATTCCCGAAGCTTCCCAGACTGGGCATCCCTGCAGACACAGTGGAGAGAATTCCCAGGATGGGCACCCCTGCCACCACAACATTCCTTGTATCTCAGGCCAACTCATGGCGGAGAGAAACTGAGTATCACCCTAACTGCCCTTCACTGGCTTACTGCCCTTCACCAGGGACGGTTTCGGTGCAGACCCTTCCCTGTGGTGCCAGAGAAATGAGCCGCAAATGGCTTCTTCCCTTCCTTCTCCAAATCAGCAGCTACTAAACTCTTTCCAATACTCTGGCTTTTAACAATAATGAAAAAAGACACTTGGGGCAAATGTACAGAAGGATAAGGAGCCAAGTTTGATCCCCATAGCTCCTGTTTTTAAAAAGCCTGGCAAACTGGGGCTGGAGAGATAGCTCATG
This sequence comes from Mus minutoides, assembly GCA_902729485.2. Classification (NCBI taxonomy): domain Eukaryota; kingdom Metazoa; phylum Chordata; class Mammalia; order Rodentia; family Muridae; genus Mus; species Mus minutoides. Next base: position 22,486 of record LR751417.1, on the reverse strand, counting down.
GGATATGAGTGCTTATTGCTATCTTTTTTTTTTTTTTTTAGTTTTTTGAGACAGGGTTTCTCTGTGTAGCCCTGGCTGGCCTCGAACTCAGAAATCCGCCTGCCTCTGCCTCTACGTCCTGAGTGCTGGGATTAAAGGTGTGCACCACCACGCCCAGCTTTATTGCTATCTATAACTCCAGATCTAGGGCATCCGATACCTGTTCTCAACTCTACCCCCCAGCACATCCCTGACACACACTCCTGCACACATGTGGTCACATGTATATACACTAAGCTACACACCCATAAAAAATAAAATTAAAAGTGGGGCATAAGAGTAAGTGGTTATAACGGGACTCTGAGGAGGCAGAGGAGGAGGCCCCCTGGGACTTACGGATTGGCCAATCTCAAATCTCAATGTGGGGCTGGGGAGATGGCTCCGTTTGCTGCGTCATGAACATGAGGACCTGAGTTCAGATTCCTAGAATCTGTATGTAAAGCCAGATGTAAAACAGGCACCCGTAACATGGTATTGTGGGGGGGAGAGGAGCACCTCTGGGCCTTGCTGGCTGCCAGCCTACCTTCTGGCTCCGTGTATGTGAGAGCTACTCTTGGTTGTCAACTTGACTACACCTGGAATTAACTAAGCTGTTGAGTATAACTGTGAGGGAGTTTTTCTTAATTAAATCATTCAAGTGTGAAGACCTACTTTTAACCCAGATCTTTTGAGGAAAGAAGATCCATCTTTAAACCAGGTCTTTTTTTTTGGGGGGGGGGGGGTTTCGAGACAGGGTCTCTCTATACAGCCCTGGCTGTCCTGGAACTCACTTTGTAGACCAGGCTGGCCTCGAACTCAGAAATCCGCCTGCCTCTGCCTCCCGAGTGCAGGCATGCGCCACCATGCCAGGCTGTAATCCAGGTCTTTTAAGGTGGAAGATCCACCTTTAACCTGGACCACAACTCCTGCTGGCAGACTATGTAATGGACATGGAAGAAGGAAGCTCGAGCTCTTTGCCTGCTTGCTCTCCATCTTGCAAGCAAGTCCATTCCTTCACTGGCATTAGAGCCTACTTCGTCGAGATTCTGATGTGTACTGAAGACCAGCTGAGACATCCAGCCTCACGGACTGAACAATTACTGGGTTCTTAGATCTTTTGTTGGTATATGGCCATTGTTGGACTAGCTGGACCACACGCAGCCTGTGAAACATTTTAATAATCCCCTTTCTATATATTCTCTCTCTATAGATTCATTCTATAAGTTCTGTTCCTCTAGAGAACCCTGACCAATATGGTGAAAGACCCTTTCTCAGGGGAATAAGGTAGAGAGCGGTAAAGCATGGCCACCTTGATTTCATCCTCTGGCCTTTTTGAACATGCTCCCATGCTCCCCCGCCCCACATGCACATATGCATTCATGCACCACAATCCCACACAAATCTACACCCAGAACCAATCATGCTAAAGTGTCCGATGCTAGGTTCACACTCATGCTGTAAACTATTAGAACAAAGCAAAACAAAAGATGGCCAGTTCCTGGGGAACAGCAGCCAAGGTGAGCATTTGGACTCAACACACATAAGCAAATATGCATTCATACACAAAAAGATGTGCCCACAGAGAGACAGACAGAGACAGAGAGAGAGAGGAAAATGGAAAAAGATCCCATCAATGCTCACAACTAAGGAAGTAGCAGCTGGATTTCCCACAGGAGGGCTGCCCTCAAGAACACACAGAGACCACTGGAACTCCTGATGCTTCTCCAAAGAAATGGCCTTGGGCTGGGGATACAGAGTCATTGCTGAATGGAGGAGAGCCCTTCAAGCTGAGGGTGGGCATCTTTAAACTATGGGAAGCTGTGCCATGTATAGACTGCAGCCAGGAAACATGGCTGCCAAGAGTGGGCTGGAGTTGAGACTGGAGGCACTTGGGAGGAGCAAGGCAACCAGAGACAACTCTCTGGGAAAGGAGAGAGCCAGAAAGGATCACAGGCAGCAGTGGGAGCCGAGAGTGCACCTATGCTCTCACGAAGATGTGCTCTGCAAGAACATGAAGGAACAGTTCAAGAAGAGTTCTTGCCGGGCATGCACAAAGTCATGAGTTCAAGCCCCAGGACTTCATAACCAGGAGTGGTGGCAAAAACCTATAATAGCAGTACTCAGGAAGTGCAGGCAACAGGATCGGAAGTTCAAGGTCATCTCTAGCTTCTTGTGGAGTTCAAGGACAGCTTGGGATACATGACACCCTATAGAAAGAAAGGAAGAAGAGAAAGAAAGAGGGGGAGGGAAGGGGATAGAAGGGGTGAGAAGGAAGAGGCAAGAAAGAAAGGAAGATGGAAGGAAGGAGGGAGGGAGGGGGGAGGAAGGAGAAAAAAAAGAGATAAGAGGTAAGAGATCAGATCTTTTGGGTTCAGACTCCATCTTAGAGAACTTGACCTAACGTTGAACTCCAGTTAACTAACAAACTGGAACCTAGCACCAGTTTCCAGGTTACTTCCCAATAAGTCAGAGTCTAGCACCAGTTTCCAGATTATTCCCCAACAAATGTGCACCTCCAGATTACGAATCTGCTCCTGGCACTTCACTTCCTAACAACTACCAATCAGGAGGAAATCAGAAATTAAGTTTATAATTTGGCTTCCAGCACCAGCCAATTGTGTTAAAAGCCATAATGGCCTCACAATCAAATGTATGACAGGCTAGATACCACCCCTTCTTGCCTCTATAAATGCTTGCCTGAAACTGGGCTAGAGACTCCATTCTTCTGTGTTAGAGACAGTGGCGTGACCAAGTTTGAGCTTAAATAAAGAGACCCACTTCTGTATTTGCCAGGCACTGGCATAGCCTCACAGGAGACAGCTATATCAGGGTCCTTTCAGCATAATCTTGCTGGCATATGCAATAGTGTCTGCGTTTGGTGGCTGATTATGGAATGGATCCCCAGGTGTGGCAGTCTCTGGAGGGTCCATCGTTTCGTCTTAGCTCCAAACTTTGTCTCTGTAACTCCTTCCATGGGTATTTTGTTCCCTATTCTAAGGAGGAATGAAGTATCCACACGTTGGTCTTCCTTCTTGAGTTTCATGTGTTTTGAAAATTGTATCTTGGGTATTCTAAGTTTCTGGGCTAATATCCACTTATCAGTGAGTGCATATCAAGTAACTTCTTTTGTGATTGGGTTACCTCACTCAGGATGATATCCTCCAGATACATCCAAATACAGAACTGGATGCTCACAGTCATCTATAGGGTGGAACACAGGGCCCCCAATGGAGGAGCTAGAGAAAGTACCCAAGGAGCTGAAGGGGTCGCAACCCTATAGGTAGAACAACAATATGAACTAACCAGTACTCCCCAGAGCTCATGTCTCTAGCTCATATGTAGAAGAAGATGGCCTAGTCGGCCATTATTGGGAAGAGAGGCCCCTTGGTCTTGCAAACTTTATATGCCCCAGTACAGGGGAATGCCAGGGCCAAGAAGTAGGAGTGGGTGGGTAGGGGAGTAGGGTGGGGGTAGAGTATAGGGGACTTTTGGGATAGCATTTGAAGTGTAAATAAAGAAAATATCTAATAAAAATTTTTAAAAATAAATAAATAAAGGGACCCTAGTGCAATTACATTCAAATCAGCTGCTCGGTGGTCAGGAGAGAGTAAACAGAGGAGACTCCAGTAAGACGTACAGATCCGTGTGACTGTGAGCAAGTCCCTGACACACCCACTCAACTACACTCTCTTTCGCTTCCCTAAATCTCACCTTCCCAGCCTTTGCTGCCTCTCCTGTCTCCTGGCAAGCCCTGGGGTGACAGAACAGCCGACATTATTTCGTACTTGACCACCCGGCTGAGGTGGTGCTTGCTGGGTTTCTCTACTTTTAAGTTACTCTTTCCTGCTTTGAGGGAGAGTCATATATTGGGAAAGCATTACAGAATGTTATTGAACAACAGCGTGTATTAGTCAGGGCTCTCTGAAGAAACAGAACCAGCTGGGCATGGTAATCCCAGCACTTGGGAGCCAGAGGCAGGTGGATCTCTGGGAGTTTGAGGCCAGCCTGGTCTACAGAGTGAGTTCCAGGGCTACACAAAGAAACTCTGCCTTAAAAAACAAGAGACATGCCACCACTGCGAATTTGTGCTTTGCTATCCTGACACTACTAAACTGGACTGCTGGTATCCTGACAGAGACTGGAATCACCCCCAAGAAACTACTTCTAAACAGCTCCACATCCCCCTGTCCTATTTACCATCTTTTCTACCCTACCTTTGGATGGTGGCGTAGAAGTGGGGGGGGGGGTGTCAAAGCATTTTTAAAACTAGGTTTTTAGGGCTGGTGAGATGGCTCAGCCGGTAAGAGCACCCGACTGCTCTTCCGAAGGTGTTGAGTTCAAATCCCAGCAACCACATGGTGGCTTACAACCACCCGTAATGAGATCTGACGCCCTCCTCTGGGGCCAGCCAGAGCAAGCAGGGCCGTATGGGGTGGCCAGAGTGAGCAGGGCGGGGCTGGCCAGAGAGAGCAGAGCCAGCCGGAGCGAGCAGGGTGGAGCAGAGCAAGCAGGGTTGACCAGAAGAACAAGGGGGAAAAAATATTTAAAAAAAAACAACAACTAGGTTTTAAAAAAAAATCGAAGCCTATATCCTCCACATTCTTTTAAAGACAGCTATCATTTTTCTGTACAGATAATCACCACATCAGTAGGTATTTCTGTGCTGGGGTCACACAAAGGTTCTAGAAAGCAGATATGCATTTGGGAGAAGATTTTTCTCCAACCCTGTAAATTTGGAATAAAGACTACCTCCATCTTGGAGTAGACATAGAATACTATACCTCATTATAGCAACAATACAAAAGGAACCATTACTCACACTGACAGACAGACTGCAGTCTGTCCTCAACACGTGCCGTGGGTGGGCTCCAAGACCTTCTCCTGTACACCAGTAGCCTCAGATGTTCAACTCTTTTAGTAGTGCAGTATTTGCTAACAGCAGGCGTATACTCTATTTGCTGCTGTCAAATGTGCATGTGTGCATGCAGCTGCATGTGTCCCTGTGGTTTGAGGTCAGAGGACAAATTTTGCTATCATCCTCAGGTGCCATCCACCTCGTTTTGTGAGCCAATGTCTTTCTTGGCCTAGATCTCCCTGATTCCGCTAGGCTGGCTAGCCTGGGAGTCCCAGGGATCCCCTGTTTCTACCTCCCTATGACTGAGATACAAACATAACACCCCCCAAACCAGTTTATTTGGATCATTTATTAAAGGCTAAGGCTCACACTCAAACCCAACGTTTTGTGTGGGGACCCGGGATTGGAACTCAGAACCTCAGGCTTGCCCAGCTGACACTTTAGCAACTTAATTGTCTCCCCAGACTTCCCAATAATCTTTAGGTAACTTTTACATTAGTTAGGATATATAACACCATGTCAGTGCTATGCAAATAGTTGCTATACCTGATGTGCATGTGTATGAGCGTGTACATATGCACCTGTGTATACATACATTGGAGGCCCAGAGGAGGATGCCAGTATCTTTATTAATCACTTTACCAACCAGTTTGAAGGGGACAAGTCTCTTACGGAGCTGGGAGATTACAGACTGGCCAGACTGGCAGGAGGTAAGCCCAGGGGTCTGTCTGTTTCTCCCAGGCACCAGGGTTACAAGTGGCCAGATGGCCTTTACAAGAGTGCTGGGACTCTGAACTCCATTTCTTTCACTTCCTGAGCTCTTTCCCAAGTCCTTCTATACTGTATTGTTTAGAAAACAATGACAAGGGAAGAATTCTATGCAGATGTGATTTTTCTTCAGAGTTTTCAATCTTCATTTGACTCTGAGTCTGCAGATGTGGAGGGCTGACTGTAGACTTCACACTCAAATAGGCAGATGGGTCAGTAATGCAAGCCTAACAATGACCTAAGTTACATCCCCAGAGCCTATGAAAGGGTAGAAGGAGAGAACCACAAAGTTGTCATCACACACACACACACACACACACACACACACACTGAGATACACATGGCCACTCGCACATCCAAGAGCATGCACATACATGTACAGTTGTAAGCAAAACTTCCCATCTGCAAAGGCAGAATGGCCAATTAGAGCTTCCGGACTGCAGAGGATGGAATGCCACAAAGTCCACAGCCACATCACCTTGGGCCATCTTTGGTGTGTTTAACAGCCATTTACTGCCCTCCGCTGAGCCTGACTTAACACTTCTGAGACCATTTTGGAAAAATCATTTGGAATGTACCAACAGACCCCTTAGTTTCCAACCAAAAAAAGGGCTAACAATGCAGTCAGCATCTAAGGCCTACAGCAGAGTTCTCCTGCTTTGCTGTGACCCCCCTACCCATGGACCTACCCATGGATGTATTGGAAACATATGTTACATTATGACTTTCTCTATTCTGTTGGTTGTTATGTGATATTACTACCTGTCTTAGTCAGGGTTTCTATTCCTGCACAAACATCATGACCAAGAAGCAAGTTGGGGAGGAAAGGGTTTATTCAGCTTACACTTCCATACAGCTGTTCATCACCAAGGAAGTCAGGACTGGAATTCAAGCAGGTCAGGAAGCAGGAGCTGATGCAGAGGACATGGAGGAATGTTCTTTACTGGCTTGCTTCCCCTGGCTTGCTCAGCCTGCTCTCTTATAGAACCCAAGACTACCAGCCCAGAGATGGTCCCACCCACAAGGGGCCTTTCCCCCTTGATCACAAATTGAGAAAATGCCTTACAGTTGGATCTCATGGAGGCATTTCCTCAACTGAAGCTCCTTTCTTTGTGATAACTCCAGC